>BROG01000524.1:440000-527141 GCA_030159075.1 Atrina japonica
TTTCTCTGATTTCGATTCATAAATACCAAAATCGTGTTTTAAAATTGTGTGTTACTTTTCGGGCTGCTATCGAGCAAAGACGCATAACTGCTACAAAAGCTAAAATCCCGGCATAGACGGGAGGCATACACAATCCCCCAGATAGATGATGTTAGAACTTATGCCAAGACACGGTCAATATTCAGAAGATAGTGACCGAAGTTCGAACTTTGACAGGAGTTTTAACTATTAGTACAGTCAATGATAAATTATACCTTGAGATTGTTCTACTATGACCACTTTTCATTATTCTAGACATGACAGCCGGGCTCGAACCTGCAGGACCCTAATTTAAGTCACTAGATTTATTAAATACTCAACATTTATTTCATTGTTTTGACTATGAAGTTAAATGTAAAACTTTTGGAATTGAGTAATTAGGAAAAATATAATTTTTTCATCACTCACAACTGCATTTTTGCGTCACGCTTGATTTTCCTTTAAAAATGAATAAAAATGTCAAGTACGGTACTCAAAATTTGAGTACGTACTCAAACTAGTCTTTGATATTTCTTCATTTTTCTTCAAATGAGCAATACTTTTGATCATTATCTACAATTGTATGCGATCAATATACAAAAATGTTCAGTTACAGAACGTGGATTCTATGATCTGTTGGTTACTATAGAAGATTTAAAGAAGATTTGTAACATTTCTAAATAGTCTTGATAACCCTGATGAAAGGAATAAGCAAAAGTTCTAGATCCAGTGCACCCTCTGTAGAAGTTGATGCCACTAGCGCCAGAGATGGATTGGTGCTCTAGCCAACTATGATTAATAATCTAATATTTTCTCTGCATCTTTATCTAAAATCATACTTCATGTTGCGAAGGTCGCAATTTTACCAGACTTTATTATCTGAATAGCTTAAATCATTTTACATATTTAAGATGTAGTTTCAAAGTAAAGTTTTGTCCTTTGTTTATCTTAATCCATCTCTTATCAGTTAACTTTTAGTTTTAGATTTTGTTTATTATTATTGTGTTTAAGTTGGGTATTAATGATATTTTAAAGTCTATCAAATAGAATGGAAAGTTACAGAGACAGTGATAAAGTGTAAAGATAAAACCAGTGTTTTATAGAAAAAGTGATTAGAAGGACTTAATAAGAGTAACAGAAAATAGAGATTTGACTATATAGAAATATCAGAGAATAGAGGCATATATTGTATTAGAGTTAATCCAATGTGGCGAATATTAGATAACTTGTCAACCGTTATGTATTGGAAATTAATATCAAATGAACATTTGTGAACATTTGACTTTTGTATATAAATCTGTATATACGTTAATCTGTGTTATTTATGACTTACTCTTGCCACACTTCACGAGTTTTAACTGGAGCATATAAAAACCTCAGATACGAAACTATGTATTAATCTTCACGACATCCAGGATATATCTACAACTCTGGTAAAAATTGGACAAACATGGACCTTTGGAAATCAAGAGGTGGGATCATGTGCCGTGGAGGAATAAGCATCCCCTGTTGACAGGTCACATCCGCCGTAAATCCACAGTCAAATCCAAATGAAATGCCAGGAACAAAATCACAATTGGTACAGACGTCTCAACAACTGCTATCGAACAGGTAACTCAACATTTCATTTAGTGAAAAGGAATAATCACAAACAAGACTATTATACCGACCGTAAAATTTGCAGAATGTTGACATCAAACGTGGTATTTAATATCCCCGAGTCAATAATTTGTCAGCATGTAGTTTTCCTCTGTAAATGAATAGTTCATATGTCAAACACACTCTAGTACAGAATCCATCTTGTCAATGCTGATTGTTAAAAGAAGCAGAGTTAAACAGTTGACTTTGATTTTTTTTAAATATTTTTTTGTTTTATGCCACACTCAACCATTTTTTTTTTTAATTTTACAGTGGTGGCTAGCTATTAAAGTTGGAAGGGAAAACTGGGTACATATTACCCGGGAAGAGACCATCAGCCTTCCACAAGTAATCTGGCAAACTTTCTCACAATAAAAAGGTTATATTCCAGCAGGCTTGAACCTGGCCTGACCAGAAATGATGCACAAAAATTAAATACTAATTGATGGAAACGGTTTCCTGTTACTGAATATTGCATATTACACAACAGGGGTCACCAGGTTATTACACATCAAGTTGATACTAAAAGAAGAGGTTAATGTACAGAAAGTACTTGATGAATACTGGGACAATTTTAATTATCTTATATCACATTAAAGCTGAATTCTGAAACTACTCGATTTATTTAACATCAAATTAATGTTGACTGCCGGAAACATAAATAATTGTTTTTGTTGTTGTTTAAAGCGATATAAGCTGTCACAATGATTATTTTTGTTCCCTGACATAGTCGAGAATATGATAAAATGTGTGTTCAAATACATTATCAAACACATGAAATGTTATAAAAGAACTTTTCAAAGTTATTTGTTTTATTAGAATTTAAGTTTTCCCGTAACTTAAAAAACCCAGCTGTATTTCTGTATGCAATGACCTTTCAGATAAACTCTTTCGCCATATCAAATGTACTTCGTAATTCAGTCAGGGGATTTTGGTCCTTTACGCACTCGGACTATGTTAAAGTTGGCTGATTTGTTTGATGTATTTTATATTTATTTTTAAAATACAGGATGTGATTTTTATTGGAAAGTGCATGTATTATGTAAAATATATGCTTTTCAATGATATTTTAAATACCTGAAGAAAATTGGATGAATATATGAATAAATATATCAGGTTACTAAAATAATTTTTTCCAATCTTTAATGTTACCCTGAATGCCGACTTTGACAAAATCAAAACAATATAACTGTGAAAAAGATGTGTAGCTCATGTTTTACAATCGTGTCCCCATGTCCAGTGGACTTGGGCAGTTCATGATCATATGTGTCAAGAATGAAAAAGATGAGAATGCATTGGGACAATTTTAAAAAAGGTTCGAGATCACCTGATTTACCTGGCATGTGGACAATTTCAGAAACGAATGTTTTGAAACAATGAAAAAGACCGACTTTGCCTGATTTAGGTATGAAATGGTGATGTACGAAAATAAACGTAAAGGGTTATAAAAATAGAAAGTATATTAACAGCAAATAGCATGTGTTTAATGGACACTCAGTAATCTTTGTAAAAATTTACCGAACGTTAATTTGCAATGCTCAAAGTAATGGCGGACAAACAATAGCTGATATTACATGTAATGTTTGGCAAGATTGTTGCAATTTTACACGTGCATTTGTTAATCTAAAAACTAGATGGTCACTTTGGAATATACATGAGATAAAATATTACATAAAATGGGCATGTAAAATTTTTCACCGAAGACAGCTCATATCGCTTTAACATCCAACTAAAGAATCTTTCACTCATATGGAGATCACCAAATTCTGGTAAAGGGCTTCAAATGTTGGCCTATGCTCAGAACTTACAACCATTGAGAAGTGGAGGTTCTTTAACGCACCGATCTACTGTGAGATAGGACCTTAGTTTTTATTGTCTCTTCCGAAGGACAGGTAAAGCCAGCCGCCTATGCCGAGGCTTGTCCCACAACCCTCTGCTTGCGAAAAGACTCTACAACAAAGCCACGGCGGTTCTCATATAGTTAAGAAAAATCCACATCAATCAAATGCTAGAAGCTAAAACTACTGTAATTTTATATAAAATTAATGTTGACTGCGAGCAACATTTATACTGGAGAAAACTTTCACATCCATCAAATGCTGGATGCTAAAACTACTAGAATTATTTCATATCAAGTCTCTGTTCTTGTAAATAATTTGAGTATAAAACCAGAATGGAAGGGAAATATTGACTTCTGGTCAACTTCCAAGAACTGAACCATCCAAAAACCAAACAAAATATTTAGTCCAATTGAGCTTCAGTTTTGGGAAGGTCATCTGTACAAATTTAATAAACTTTTGCTTGCAGTCGAATTGGAAGAGTAAATTCCTGTAGATTCTTCTGGACTATTGAACAAATACAACTAAAAATAGATTTGGCTTATGATGCAATATTTACTGGCATTGTATCACTACATTCAACACAAAATATCATAGACAGAAACAATGATTTATCTAAATAGGGTAAAATGAAACATTGTGCATCTACCTAGTTCATGAAAAAATAAATGTTTTGTGTGAGAAAACTGATTTCATAAAAATATTTCTCCTGTATATAATAAAACAGAATATGTGGTTTTGGCTTGAAAGACAATAGTATGTGGTTAACATAAACAAGACTAAACATAAAAGAATGATTCGAATACTGTAAAATATAAAGAGTTAAACAAAAATTTACATTGTAAATAAAAAACAAGGTTTCAACATTTTACATATAAAAATGTATAAATAAATACCAAATGTTTTGTAAACCATTTATATGACAGGTAAATGAACTGGTATACCACTCAGAAAACTACGAATAACATTATAGTACAATTTAAAGCAAATAAACAAGCTTAAGTACCTTGGTCAAATGATATATAAATATCAACAATATCACATTTAAATAAAACAAAGGAATGTCTTGAACACAATACAAATAACAATAACATAACATTTAAGGAATACATTTGTGTTGCATAAACAATGAAAGTGACTGATATTTAGCGTTCTTTCTTCACAATGAGAAAGAATTAAAGAAAATGGAACTGATAACAGATAGACATACAATAAAACAACTGTATGAGTAACACTTTACTTGACCTTTGACATACATACTTAACATTTTCATAAAATCGATTGATAGATAATATACATATAAAAACAAAAATTCAACAACAATTTAAAATAAGAAATATGTGAGACTCAAATTTGAATTACATCTTGAAGAGTATCTGGATACAAAAGAAGAAAGAAAAGAATTGTTTTGGTAACTTTATAGTTTCAACAGTTGGAGCATGTAGAGTAAACAAATAAAAAGGGCTGTTTGATGTAGCTCATTTCAGGTTCCAAAAAGTAGGTCAGCTTTTAAATTATAATTAATGCTATAGTATTCAACAAATAAACGTCAAAGTTAATGGCAAAATTGTTATATATAGATAGGAGTCTGGGCTTTTACTAAGGGTTACTTAAAGCACTTCAACCACATTTCTATTTTTGCTAATACAACATATCTTTAAACTTAATTTGAACAAGTTATAACTAAGTTCTAATGTGTAACTTTATATATTTGATAAAACATGAAGAATAAGAAATAGAAACTACAACTTTAATTTTCAAAATTAAAAATATGCAATAAATTACAGTTCTTTTACAATAAACTCATAAGACAATTTAAAAGATCATGATAAAAGCTGCACTTCAGTTATTCTGTTACTCTGTCTTTCTCAAATTTACACTTTTGAGTCACAAATAGTACATACAAAGACAGAGTAAAATGTTCCAGTGGATTGTAAATTAATTTTCAAATAATTGCAATTGTATCAAGAAAACTTTATAATCTAACAACTTCCAAATTTTTAATTTAAATGAAAAACTGTCTTGACAATTACTTCAATCTTCATCTCCTCTGAAACCAAAAGAATATCAAGATTTTTTTTTCCTGGCTTCATCTGTGGAGTCAAATCTTTTTATAATTTATTTATATACAGAACACAACATGCATGGAATTCTAAATACAGTATTTTATTTCATGAACCTCATTTAAAATACTAGATTGTTCCATCAGTCTTGAAAGCTATAAATTGTGAACATGGCAGGGTTCTGTGAGAAAGTTCAGAATGTCCTTTTGTAGTGAAAATATTGATATATCACAAAATAAAACATTTTCAAAAACTTTTCATTAACAATTTTAAATCACTTCAGTGGGTATATTTAAGAGTAATTCTATGTAAAGACCAAAAAATTATCTAAGTGCTGAGAAATGGTATGTCACAGAATATGCTCATATTTACTATATATGTTGATTATAGAATACTAAAACATAATATTGATTTTAAAATTGAAAAAAAAATATATTGTTGTCATGGCAACAAAGAGTTGTTTTTCACACAATTTGTCCTCTTACCCATATAGAAAATGGCATTTTTGCATAGTTTCAACATTTTTTTTTTATTTAACATACAAGATATATCAATAATGTTAATATTTTATTTGAATCACCTTTGATTAGACATTCAAAACAATAAAAGACAAAGTGATAATCAGTGCAGAAGGTATTTTGCCTAACAACTTAAAGATAGGGGGTTTCTGCAATTATCCAATTAGAAGAATTTTATGGTTTTTTGATTTTTCAAGACTTTACCCCCCAAAAATGCAGCATAGAAATTTTAAGATACTTTGACCTAAAAATTGAATAAGTCTTATAGACCAATAAATTATAAAATTATAAGATTTCTGCGTCCGTTCAAATCAGGACTCGGACATTGTCTCTTTTCGAACCAATACTATAGCATCTCGTAAGTCTTGATTTTTACACAAAAATATGCTATTTGATTGTCATTTGATAATAATTAAGGACACCTATGATCATATACAATAATTATATTCAGTTTATCTTAAGTCAAAAAGCTTCAGATTAGTGTAAATTGACCTGACATCTCAACTCCGCCACTGAAATGCGACTACTAATTTAGTGTATTTTCATCAGCCAAAATCTAGGAAATCTAAAACGAACCAAAATTTGAGTAACGTTTTACTGAAAATAATTCAGAATGATGTCCTTTATTATCATTGAAAAGATTACTTAAACAGAATTAGAATTGGGTGAGAAATCAACGATTATTTATTTCGAATCCGCCGCTAATTGAATCCGAAAACACTATACTATCAGGAATCCAACATTAGCATCTTTTCGATCCGACTCTGTAGTATTACTAAGCGATTACAAATTATGATTGCTAACGAAAAATAAGTGATTTTAGTGTCATTTAATGGTATATTTAGAAGGATATTTTCATAAACGATTGTTATATATACTTTACTTAAAGTTTAAGTATAACAAATTAACTTAAATCGATCCAATACCTCAACTTCGCCGTCGAATCCGAATACTAATTTTAGTGTGCCAACGTAAGACAATGTCACGTTAATCAAGTCCAAAAATAATTTTGTATAATTGTCTACTGTGAATGATGTAAAATACTACAAATATTGTGTTCTTTGAATTAGTATTGGGGAAGAAATCAACAACTTTTTGTTCGAATCCGCCTCCGCCTCCGACTACTACTTTTAGTGACCGCCTTAATCAATGTGAGATAGACGCTCTAGTTTATTGCAAACGTATCGTGGTTATTTTTAAGCACATAACTGACCATGACTTTGGCTGTATTGACAGAGTGGAAACGGAAAACATTCAAATTCCAGTTTGAGAAAATAGCAATAGATTTTGACGTAAACACCTCCAAAACCTAAAAATTGGTCGTATTTACGAGTGATTTGGTTGCATTATGGATCTATGTTTATTGCAAGTACGATTTCTTGTATCAAAATTTAGTACCGAGTTCACATAAGCTGTTCATTTAATATTTGTCTTAAAGAGTTCTCTTTTGGCACGGATAACAAATTACGTTGATGTTGTCCAAGGAATTATTAATTAGTGACAAAAATACCCACTGAGATATTTTGCTGTTCATTTCTACTAATATTACTAAAGTCACTAGAGAAAAATGAGCGATTTCCTATGCTGTGTTTTCACAGAGGCCTGATTTAAATTTGCACGGAATTTCCCTATATTAACCAATAAAAACCAACTTTCAACAAGCCTTTTTTAAAAACGGAGGCATTACGATCCCCGATATTTTCTACCTTGTTATATAAACATGTTAAGATCAACAATTGATACAAAAACTGCTGACAAAACCAACATAAATATCACATTTCATGAAATTTATGTAATATGGCTATTTCCATTAGGTTACCATATTCAATATAGATAAATGACCGTTGCTATGGTAACGAAAGAGTTTTACTGGGAACAAAATTGCAAGGTTTTGTTACTCTCATGCAAGGCTATCATTGTGACCAGCTACTTTCAAAATTTGCGATATACCATTTCTGACCAATTTTGGTCTTTATATAGAATATTACTCTTAAGCTGTCAAGACCTTGAAGAAATGAATCAAAGTTGATAAAAAACTGATAGCAAGGTTCTTTAATGGTTACACTAAAGAGCCCTGGTAGTACAGCATAACAAAAACCATAACTCAAGCTTCTTTATTATAGAGCTATATTTTCATTTACTTTTGTATGGCAATGCAGAAACCTCCCAAAAATAAAATTCAAGCACTCTGACCAAAACATCCAGAATTTATTATAAATCAGTAGTTTGTCATACCTCAGTGACAATGTCATTGAATAAAAAGTTTTCAAAGGTATGTTGTTGTTTTAATGAATTGATGTAGTATTACTAGCTAAATTATGTAAGAAAAACTAGATTGTCCCTCATCGTAATTGCATATTGTTATTTGAAATGATGTGTACATTGAGCTTTATGTGTATGTCTTATTATCAATTTTACGATTTGCCCTGGTAAGCTATAAATGGAATTGGCCGAAAGATTTCAAATGAACAAGTGTTTAGTTTTAAAGTTTACATCAACCCAGGGTCAAGAGATTGTATTGTCTTTTACTGCAAAACTTACCGGATGACACTGGATTCTCTGCGAGAGTTTGTTCGCAGCTGTCGTAACTTGGCATCATGAGCTGATAGCTCCATCTGTTGTTGATCACTGTTAACACTGCCATTTCCACACTTCTTCTTTCTAAGGTTTACCTAAAAGTAAAAATTGAGCTGACAATGACCGAAAATAAATATACTCATGCATATTTCAAGTGTTTTGAGGAACTGATACTGTTTATACCAATAAAAACTCTGAAACTCTGATAGAAGGGGCAACTGTTTCCAGTTACTGTAACAATAAGTGCGCCACCCTCAATACTTCAGATTTACTCCCTTTTACACATGATTAAGAATCTTTTCTAGCCAGAATACGAGGACAAGAAAAATGTAACTGAGTTTATCTCTATAGCACCCAAGCAACAGAAAAATGTAGACATGTCCTCGATGATTATTACAACAACTTTACATTCATGCTTTATAAAAAAATTAATGTTTTATGTCAGTTTGACTATTAATTGGTCCCAATAAGCACCCATCCCTTTTTCCTAACATTCCGGGTGCTTACTGGGTCGAATACAGTATATGGAAACCTCATCAGTTATATGTAGAGTGTCACAAACTATGGCCTGTGCTATGAAAACCAGGACAGTGACTTTATACCAGGACAGTGGCTTTAATTCTCATTCAACAGACCTTTAACTTTCACTTGATATGCTTACAAGGCTTGGATGAGGAAAATTTACTTACTGAATTGGAAATGAAATCTAGGGACTCCCTAACTCAGTGGAAATTTTCTTTTTCCATTGTTATTTTATGCTTTTATTGATGTAATTTTCTTATCAATTCTTCAGACATAATACCTGTAGAAGACCTTCAAAATAGCTCACGTTAATATTTTATGTTTTGTTTTGTACCTAAGGGGGTCTTTATACAAGTTTCACTGTATATCGTAGCAGCCAGTTTTTAATGGTGGAGGACAGAACCTAGTTACGATGTACCTTTCCACAAGTATATAGGCAAACTTTCTAACAAAAACCAGCTTAATTTCCTGTACTAACCAGAAGTGAGACTTTATGGTTCAAAGCGGGATCCTCTAACTACTACGTCATGGAGGCTTCCTCAATGTAACAAAAGTCAAACACTAAAGAACCATCTCTGTATTAGTCATGTTAGTTATAAGTTCATTTAACAGGTATAAATCTTTGTCCCTTCACCCTCATCCAGTAAAATCTCACAAATGTCAAATTTCTAAACAAAACAAAAAACTGAAAGAGACATAGAAAATATTATCATGTTATAAGATCATACTTAAATACAGATACTAAAATTGATATCAAAATACAGATTCCACATTATAACTCATACCCATTTTCCTTTGAATTTCTGGAGTAACATTTGTCTTTGAACTCTGTTGAGTAATCGCGTCATAGCATCCCGTGCTGGATTAGGCTGATCCAAGGATTTTTCAGCCTCCTGAATTCTACGAGCTCTTTCCTCAGCAAAAACTTTATCAACCCACTTCTTTGCCATTCTACAAATATATTCAAACTTGTGGAAACTAGACATAATTTTCAAAAAATTGCAAAAAATACAATTGATCCCCATAAAAACATACCATACTGCACCCATTAAGTGCCCAGGGCACTACAAAAATAGGGAAAAAGGGGTGGGGACTTATTGGAACCAGTTGGTAGTTAAACTAATAGTCAACAGTTGGCATGGGGTAAAGTTTTTGTAGTTATTACTAAGGACACCTAGCAGCATTCCTCTGTTGCTAGGGGGCTACAGATAAACTTTTACTTATGGTTTTTCAGGTCTACATCTCATCAACATGCTAGGAAAGGTTCTTGATCAAGTGAATGAAAGGAAGATGGGTGCTTATAGGGACATGGGCGCTTAATGGGTCAAATATAGTAACTCCTTTATCAGATTTTCTATACAAAACCGGCTAGACCTGCTAAACTTAATATATAGTTGTCCAGCTATCATTCACAATTTTGTATCAGGTATTGTCCGATTTCCGTAACTTGGCCAGGTGGAGTAACCTTATCATATTGATAATTGTACTCACTTTTCTGTTTTGTCAAGTTCCGTGTGAAAACCATTAAGGTATTATGACCAGTAGGAACAATTACTATTGCCAGTGTTATTTGAATGTTGTTATACTTTATTACCTAAAATTTGAACTTGTCAAGGTCAAGAAAGTTTTCACGAGACTCCATCAAACCAGGTTATATTGAAATGACTATAAAAACTTATGTAAAGCTCAGCAAACTACTACGTAATTCTGAAATATACACCAATACCATATTCGACCGTTTATCTGCTTATGTCCCTCTATAAGCGCACTCCCCTCTTTTTTAACATAAGATCAAGAATCTTTTCTAGCTGGCTGACATGGAGATGTGGACCTGAAAAACCATAAGTAACAGTTTATCTGTAGCCCCAAGCAACAGAAGGATGCCGATAGCTGTCCTAGGTAATAACTAAAACAACTTTATCTATGTGCCTTATAAAAAATCAACTGTATTACGTCGATTCAACTATTGATTGGTCCCATTAAGCGCTCACCCCTTTTCCCTGATTTCTGTAGTGCCCTGGGCGCTACATCTTATAATGGGTCAAATACCGTATATGAAAACCATATACACCAGTTACTTACTTCCTAACCAATTCCTCCTGTACTGCTGTCTTGAGATCAGAAATTCTTTGTTTCATTTTCATTTCTTCTTCATCCTCTTTACTCTGAAAAACATCATCATTGCATCACTTACTAGAAACTATGACGCAAGAATCTTTTTTTTGGTGTAAGCAATTTAGAATAACACATAAATCTATTGTAAAATTTTTATTCCAAATTATATGCTTCTGAATTAATTATGACAATGGACTTTACCATTCTCTGAAATGGTTGAGACCAAATGACTCTTTAAGGGTCGATGAGTTCATCTTTGCAAGGCTGGCACTGGGCTTCACAATGTCACAAAATGTACTTTTTTACTTTAACTGGTGACAATGACTGGCTATATATCTGGCACCTTCATTGTTTTGAAGGATTAACTTCAATAATATTCTGCATGAAAGTAAACATGAGTAAATCTATTTATACAGAAAAATGTAGAATATTGCGACAAGCCACCGCAAAATGTGACAAGTAGTTACATTCATACTACCAAGATGCTACCAGAAATCCCTAGGGAAAACACTAAAATGTCTGGATAGGTGTATGTCAAGATGGATCTTTACTTACCTTCACTTTGTTGTACACACTTAGCAAATTGTCTAGAACTTGATCAAATGTACGAATGGATTTCTTGGTCATATCATCTAGCAAATATTCATTCTTAGTTGCGTTTTTCTCTCTCTGTGCTTCTTTGACCTACAAGAGAAAATTAAAGGAAGTTACACATAAACCATTCAATTCCTTCCATTTTACAAATATATTACAATTATTCTCCTGTACAGTAATGTGCTTTTGCTAAAGTGCCGATAATCTAACTATGATTACAAATGTAATCTTTAATTAACACACTAACTGTTCTCAGACAGTAGATGAATTTTTGCTCAGCAAGTGACGTCATTTCTCCCTAGCTTGTGAAATGAAAATGTTTAATAGTATGATAGAAAGATGAAAGATTACACAGTTATATTGGAATTATAAATCCTGATTTTTGTAAAATGTTTTATTTATTGTTTAAATGCAGACAATGTATTCATAAAATCTTGAAAAAATCTTGTTCATTCATGTGCGGTGAGAAAGTGTCCAACAATAGGTAATGCCCAAGAATAGATTACCATAACTGTACATAATAACTAGGGCTCGTATGAATATCAAGGCATTATCATTTGCTAAAAATACACAAATATGGATATACTTTTAAGTTTCTACTGGATGGTGTAGCAAGCTGCTTTATGAATCCAGCAGTGGATACATATTGCATAAAATCTGTTCAAGGAAGTTCATGATAAAGTAGCTGGAGTTTTCGAAAGTTCGTGAATGAAGGAAAAGCACTAGCGTTTTAACAAAAACCAGAATCAGAGATGAAACTCCTTTATTTATTTTTACATGCCAGGAAATGCTACAGTAGGGAATGTTAACGTAATACTGTGCAGACATATAATACCGGACATTCCTAAATAAAATGCATTCTTTCATCCTTTTTGTATGTTTTTTTGTCTTTCTCAAACATGTACACGACCCTGAAAGCATTTAAAGCGTTTATGACGTTTTTTGTCGATACTTAAGTCCGGAATAAACAACAGAAAATACAGATTTTGACATCATATGACTACAGAGTCATTTGCAGGAAAATTCAAGGTTATCATTGGCAGTGACATCCCCATTTTCAAGGGTATTATGTTTCAAGCACTTTTCAAAGACTAACTCTATATTCAGGCACTTTTCAATGTCTGTGAGAACCCTGAACAATGAATTAGCAAACATGCAAATACAGTGGAATTTCACTATGTCGAAATCTGATGAGTCAAAGTTTCGCTTATACCGAAGTTGAACAACCGGTCTTGGTTTTGATTAATAGATAAATAAATGTTATTTAAATTTCAGTTATTTCAAATTCCGGATATCTTGAAGGAATAGGGTGGTCCCATGAACTTCGAGACAAGATTCCACTGTATATAAATGTATGGAAAAGGGTCTTGATTCGCCACCTTCAAAAGGTTGGAAAACCTCTGTAAAGTAAATTACGATAAATATCAAAAGTTGATAACACTGCAACATTACATGGAAAGGGAGAAAATCATATATCATACAAAAATGCAAAAAAAATATAAAAAGAATATTGCAAATACCTGATCTGTAATTTTATCTCTGTCAAAGTTATAGACAACTTTAATCAGAGATTCATCCAACATTTCCATCATTGCTACATGATATTCTCTATCTGTATCCTTCTCTTCCTCATACAACAGATCGTTTGCTTCTGTTAAATCCTGGTTGATGAACGATCTTCTGTAGTTAGTTTCTGTCATGTCTTCCACCAAGGACTCAATACTAGCTGTTTTCTATTAATGGAATTAGTTTAACTATACTCTGAAGTTCACTTCCTTGTAGAGGTTTTAGATGCCTTTATGGAATGTGTGCAATAACATTTCTTACTGTCCAAAAGCATTATCAGATACAGACAAAATTTGATGCTATAGGTCTATAAAGTGGAACAGGCTGGTTCTGTCAAATACCAAAACAATACTGTTTTTTTTTTTTTAAATGATATAAGTGTACAGTTTAAATATGACTGTGCAATATTGTAGGTGTAATACGTTGTGACAACAAATAGCCTGTCCATCACGTTATTATATAATTTAGACTTGTTATGTTTGTAAACATGCACCAATTTATCATGGTAGAGCTCTGTACACCTCATGAAGTTCAGGGGCAATGGTCAAAAATGTATTTTACAATATAGCTACATTGGTCAATTTTCTGCAGTTTCACATAGTTTAATTCATTTGTTACTGAAAAATGTGCATTGTAGTGATTTGGAACTGAATAAACAAAGCTGATTAAAAAATTAATAGTCCCACACCTGGGGCATATCACCAAGATGTACAAAATGACAAAATCATCCATCTACGTAAGATTGATATTCCAAGTTGTTTATTGGGATCAAGTCAAAGCAAATTTTGCAGTAAGAGGTTAATAAGAAATTATGTTGACAGGAAATTACACATGTATGTGCATTTCAGCAACATAAACTCAACTTCAAGATTGAAATTTCCAAATTACACTTTTATTCGTAAATTTTTGCTATTTAAATTGACGAAAATGAAGTAACAATTCGCTGAAAAATATAGGTCTAGAAGACTTGTTGAAATGTATGCTATCAAAAGTCAGCTCGGCCTCCTTCAAGATATTATAAATTTGCTTTTAATTTTTGTTTTAACATTATACACTAGTAACAGAATTGACATTAAAGGCGATTTACTGGACTGTTTACAATTCTTGCACACGATTAATATGCAAATTAGTTTTTGGTCAGGCTGCATATCTTTCCATTGCTGTGTATTGGCAAGATCTGGCTGTCAAGTTGGACATAGAATTTGTAGTCATTCAAGTGATCTTAACTGATGAGAAACTTGCAGCAGTCATAAAGTTGGGCACACATAATGACCTAGAGATTTAAGGCTACTGATGGGAAGTATAGTCTAAGGGTACAATTCTGTCTTGTCCCATAGAAAATTAATATCAATGAAAAGATGTTTATAAGCACAAGGTTTTATAATCATATCGCTGATCTATGTAGTTTGTTGCATAATAAATAAGCCATCAGTATTCACTTTAGGCCGATTGTCTGCCCTGATTTTTATGTTACTTTTTTGTAAAAGCTAATTTTGTGTGATTCATGCAGGTTTTTGCTAATTTGGAAACTCTGGAAATAACATGCATTTTCTCAGTAAAAAAGGCAGATGTTATATTTTGACACTTAATTCATATTTAACAACATGACAGTAGTACCCTTTATTGAAATTAACCTGCAATATATTTCAAACATGTGTTCACAATGTACATTGAATATTTTTTCAATATAGCTAGTGTATTATACCTCATCAAAATTTAATGATTACCATCAACTTGTATCAGTACTTTCAGTACTTTGATTTTTTACTGGAGTGAAATGGCTATGCTGACCTTTGACATATCTGACATTGCTCTCAGAAGTTTCAACTGATGTTTCCGTTCCTCTTCTATATCTTGATCCACTTTATAAGTATTCTGTAGACGAACTAACTGTGTCTGCATATCATCTTTAGCTACCTCAAGATCACGTCTCAAAACCTTCTCATCAGCTTCTAGTCTTCTCTAGAAAATAAAGTGTTTCATAAGTTTTATAAAAATCTTTATTCTTATGAAATTTACACAACTGTTCTATAGTTTGAACTGATCATAGAATTCCTTTCACAAGCCAAGGATTCTGTTAAGGATCAAACAAGTGACTCACTGGAGGAGAATTCCTTTCACAAGCCAAGGACTCTGTTTAGGATCAAACAAGTGACTCACTGGAGGAGAATTCCTTTCACAAGCCAAGGATTCTGTTTAAGATCAACACAAGTGAATCACCGGAGGAGAATTCCTTTCACAAGCCAAGGATTCTGTTTAGGATCAAACACAAGTGATTCACCAGAGGAGAATTCCTTTCACAAGCCATGGATTTTGTTTAAGATCAACACAAGTGAATCACCGAAGGAGAATTCCTTTCACAAGCCATGGATTCTGTTTCAAACACCAGTGACTCACCGGGGGAGAATTCCTTTCACAAGCCAAGGATTCTGTTTAAGATCAACACAAGTGAATCATTGGAGTAGAATTCCTTCCACAAGCTAAGGGTCCTGTGTTTGATCAAACACCAGGGACTATTGACTAATGGTATATATAACACTGTGAAATGAGTGTTTCTTCAAAACATAAAAAAGACAGAGCCAAAAGTACAAAGTGTATGGATCAGATGTATAATAGAAGTTCTTGGCCAAGGAAAGTACAAATACATCATTAATGGATTATTAGCTGTGTTACTCGACAAACTTCCATTACATGCAGATTGTCATCATTTAACGTGATTATGAATTGCCTTTAGGCCTAGCTACATGTATGATAAAACAAACAATATTGACCATGGTGACCAAAAATTTTCAAATGGCAAGTAAAATTATGAGTATGTCGCTATTTGGCAACTAGAAGTCAAGGTGTACTTAGAGCCCTGAATTATATATTTACCCAGCATCTTAATTAGTTTCTAAAATTTTCCCTCTATTTTCACCTGTGATTACAGTCCCCATATTATTTTGTTACCTGTGATTATTTTACCTGACATCTTCATTAGATTCTCAATTTTTCCCTCTACTTCCATCTGTGACCATATCATTTCCTACCTGTATTTATTTTACCTGACAACTTCATTAGTTTCTCAATTTTCCCTCTATTTTCACCTGTGATTACAGTCCCCATATTATTTTGTTACTTGTATTTATTTTACCTGACATCTTCATTAGTTTTTCACCTGTGATTACAGTCCCTATATGATTTTGTTACCTGTATTTATTTTACCTGACATCTTCATTAATTTTTCACCTGTGATTACAGTCCCTATATGATTTTGTTACCTGTGTTTATTTTACCTGACATCTTCATTAGTTTTTCACCTGTGATTACAGTCCCCATATTATTTTGTTACTTGTGTTTATATACATTACCTTACTGAATCCAAGTTGAATTTGAAACTCCTCTTTAACAGAAGTAAAAGCTGACTGAGCTGCTTTCTCCTTGTCAGTGCCACAAGCCAACAATCTTTTTTTCTCTTTTTCTATTTCCCTAGAAAAATAAGCATTCTGAGATTACTGATGAATCAATACCTCCCACCCCCTACCTTTGAAACCATTAATTACTCATTGACAAATGTAGCCAGATTTGAACTAGCTCGTTTCAAAGAACAGGGAGTAAAATCAACACTCGCCCAGTCGCTTTTGTGACCTTTTTTATGACTGCATTATCGAAATTTGCACCGCCAATCGTCCAGATGGCGAGTACTACTGTATCCGTGTGTCCGGTATTCTCTCCACTTTCCATCTAGTCCGCATCAATTTTGTCATGTAAATCTGGGTCTGTGAGATGTTTAAATGCTTTATGTGTCACAACATCATGCTGAAGTATATTACTATACACAAATATAATACCACGGTGTGGACATGTTGACAAGGTGGTCAACTTTCAAGAAAGTTTCATGATTTCTTTGAATCCTAGTTCGATCAACACATGGCGAAATCAGCACTTAGTTCATGCACATTAACACCTAGTGATTACAGCACTTGTTTCTTTTATAGCTGTTGCTTGCAAATTATAATGATATCCACACTGAACACTCTCTAATTTCTGTGGTAACGCTGGGTAAAAACCAGAGGATTTTATGTCCCAGCTGTGACATATAAGATCCTTCAGTTTACCCAGCATTTCCACAAGTGTTAGGGCTCATCAATAGCATATTCCGCAGATTAACGTTCAACGTTAGGATTTCATATTTATTGCCTTAATTTCTTAACAATTAGCCCCTCTTTGAATTCCTTCAAACAACCACTTGGTCAAAACAATGTTTTGATAGCAAATGACACATTTAAATTAAAACGGATAATTTGGAGATGTATGTTTTATTTCAGTGATGTGAATTTGTGACTCATGATCTTCAAGAGAGCATATTATACCTACAAATTATTTCTGAAAATAAATCTTTTCTACTCAAATAAATATTTTTTAATACCACTTTGTTGCCTCGATAAATATTTCGACACTGTGGAATTAAAGATCGTAACTGCAATTTTCAAACTTTTCAGTAGAAGAAAAAAAACTTATTTTCAATCAGACTAACACAGATATTGTAACAGTAACTTGCACATGTATTTGTATTCAACACTTAAGTCAAAATAGATAATAAATAGCTATGATAGATTCAAAATATTTCATATAAAAGCTTAATTTGAGGTAGATACAACCTTTCAACCCATGATACCCAAATTAATTGTACAGTAATTTGGGTCGTATCTGACAACTTTTTGTGACTGAATTTATCTGGTCATTTTAGGTCGTATTTGTCACTTACGACCTTCAATAAGTCATTTTTTCCTAATTTTCTCGGAAACTATCGGGAGTTTTGACTTGATTTTGTCATAGGATGATATAGAATTGAAAAATGTATCCAAAAATAAGAAAATAAGTAAAAGGTTCTAAGTGACAGTTACCACCTTTTATTTCGACAGCCTTGATTTCCAAGTGTTGAAATGAATATTTCCAGGTGTCTATTTGACTACACTAAGTGCTGATTTAAATATTTCCAAAGTGCAAAAATCATTGCAGGGGGGTTGCATTTTATTTAATTAAAATACTCCAAAGTGTACAAAAAAAAACATGAACCAATCCTCAACAAAATCGACCAGAAATTGTCAATGGTTGGTACATGTAGATTCAACAGACAAATTGCATGCAACAAGAGAGAAATTGAATTTGAATAAAATTTAGAAAATTTAGAAAATTTTTTTTTTTTTTTACATTTCTGTACGAAAGCATATGAGGAAATAGCTAGGTTCCTGAATTTCAACATGGGGCCCTGCAGCCAATTTTACTCCCTGAAGAACAGTAAAATCTACGGTCAGAATCGTCATCAGTTGTCACTAAAAAGTATGGTCCACTGTCATCTTTCAGGAGTTGCATGTAAAATTATCATAAAATTCTTCATGTACTCCTCAATTCTGACAGTGGACATATATACATGTATACCTATTGACAGCATGGACTGTCAGCCTGTGTGTTGCTCTACACAGATTTGACTTGACTGGAACATTCCAATGTTTCCCTTCATAACAATGAAAACGTGGTTCAAATACAGCATGCTTACAATCCCTTAGCTGAAAAAAAAGAAATACAGCTGTAGCTTGTTTTTTCAACACACACACACACACATTGTTTGTTTACTACGGGCTCAACAATTACTATGGTCCAATTAATTTTTCAAGCAGTTTGGCCACTTTTTTGTCATATTTGTTTTTTTTTTTAAATGTATTTACACTAGAATTACAGTTGTTTACCCTTTCTTGAGTTTTCAGAATTAATTTTTATTACAGTCGCCCCCACCCCCTGTGAAATGGCCATTCCCTTGAAAAGCCTCCCCTTCTTCCAGTCGAATTTTGCTTGCATTAACATATTTGTGAACAAAATTACCCCTTTTAATAGGCCAACACTTTGATGCCTCCAGCGGGCACAGTATTATTGTTAAAAGTTTAGCTTTCCCCTCTAAAACAGCTGAAATGTTATGTTCAAGTCAAATAAACTGGAATTCCGGAAATGCACAAAATTTATGAATTAGTATCAATTGCAATGTCTGTCAAAACATCAAAAGTTATTTTAAGGATCACTTTCACATCCTGTCTTCGATCAGTTGTCTCATGACTGAGATAGAGATGTTTGTTACTTGCAAGCCTGCACATGGGAGACAACGATAAAGTTTGGCATACGAACAAAGTGAGTCTGTGATCGGAATAAACTTTATTTTTCTTTTTTTTTTAAGGATTCGACAAAGGCGTTTCAGTACTGTACTGTGGTCCACACAAATGGAATTAAGAGTCAAAAACTGAGATTAGAAGTAGACTATGTACACATATTCTGTCCACCACCAGTTAAAGTAAAAAAATACGAGATAGCGATGATCTATCAACATATTAATTCTATATTTTTCTGTGTCAGTGGATCATAGTTTGCATTATCAATTTCAGGAATACAAATAGAGTATATCAAGATGACTTTGGAGAAAACTATTTTGTAAACATGCATTTCATGCTGTATCAGAGGTACGTGTACTTTATAAGTATATTTAAAGTAAAAACACAAAACAAAACATCACACACTTGTCAGGTGATAAATTCAAGCAAAAATTAGTAAATAAAAATTACAATTTGCAACAAAACTTATTATTTACATGTACATGTATATGAGTATAGGCCTACAGACTTACAAATTACATAAGAAATACTTTAAATTTATAAATATGTACAGTGTTGCATATACATGTATATGTTTTATTTACTTCCCTATTTAAATGTATCATTAAATTTGTGTGGCAGACTATTGAAAGTATGATTATGAGTCTGTATTGTTAAATATTTTTCATCTAAAGTATGTTTTTAGTTCATTTTCTTAGGAAAACAGATAAAAAAAAACAGAATTCACCAAAACTGAAAACAGAACTGAAGCAAATTTGAAATGGAAAATCACTGGCTCTACTGGTAGGGGAGGGATTTTCCAAGGTCTTTTTGGGATACAGTTACAATCTGGTATATGTTCCAAATTTTTCAGACCCTAGACCCAGAATCTAGAAGGTAGGAAAATCCCTGTAGGGGTCTAGGAGATTGAAAACCAGAATAAAACGATACAATACACCATCAATACTTATACAAACCTTGTAATGTCCTGGTTGCTTCTTTATGCCTATGTGAGATGCCTTCAAAGCTTTTGTCTGACGTAGATTATTAGTCAGATCTTTGTCTAAGTATTTCTTTATTTGTACTTCATCAATGCTATCAGTGTCTGAATCATCATCAGATTTATCCATACTTGTCTGGTTGTATTGCAGTAACTGCAAAAAAAAAAATGTACTAGTACTTGTAATGAGATGAAAAACCACAAGCCTCTACAAGTACATTAGTACATGTGACTATGTATGGCTATAATATATGTACCGTAATCAACACTTAATTGTCTAAAACTGTTCCAGGTGTAATTCTTTAAGATAAACTCAGCTACACTGTAAATATCCATCCATGTATATATCTTGACAAATCGTCTTGTCATACTTTTGAAAATATGACTTATATGGTCACCTGTGTTCTGTTATTATAGACAATGATCAAAACCTGTTCCACTTGCAGTTTCCAGAGGTGAATACATTTAAATTTCAATTAACATAGCATGCCCCAGCATTGGAAATACAAACTGTAAATAAATTGGCAGAATGGGCAACCTTCACCACTAAGCGATCTCCTGAGCTGCACAAATATATATATATATATATATATATATATATATATATATATATATATATATATATATATATATATATATACATATACAGTCAAACTTGTAATAAAGACCGCTCGGGGGGGATTACAAAAACAGTCTTTATAGACAGGTGGTCTTTATATAAAGGGTCACATGAGATATTATGAAATCCAAGGTATCGGAGATGACTTTCATTATTTCCAACTACATATTTCTTCCCTGGTTAGATGTTTCATTTAGTAATTAAATGTATATTGTATTTGTAATACTAAAGAGATTTTCCTACCTCGAGGGTCTAGAAAATTTTTTTTTTTTTCAAAAATTCTAAATTGGGAATTTTTGCATCTTTTGGGGAAAATACAAGCCATTTTGTATTGGGAGGGGTCCAGTAACCGGACCAAAAATAGACATAGGAAAATCCCTGTAACTAATACATGTACATGTATAACATGTAAATAATGAGAATAAGAAATAATTAAATGTTTTAAATAATTTAAATTAATTTATGATGTAATTGAATTATATACATGTACATCGAAGATACGGCACATTATTAAAACTGAGACAAATATCTAAAAAGTGCTCAAAGTCGGTGGTCTGTGTTGTTATGTCACACAGAAGAGTAAGAATATACAGAAAGATGTAGATCATACAGAAGTGTAAGAATATACAGAAAGTTGTAGATCATGTAGATATATGTAGATGAATTTTATTTAATTTTCATTTTATTTAACATAATCCAATGCTACAAGCGCCGGTGATTTTAGTCTTTGGATAGAGATGTTGACTTGCTAATCAAGTGATGTTCGATAAAATAAGATGTAAGACAATTACCCCATTGCGTTCCAGAGTACGAGAAAACAAACCATTAATCGTTCATCAATGATGGCTTAAATGCTCGTTTGTAAAGACACCTTGTCACAAAGTGTGTCCTTTTTGAAATTTTTCTTTTCACCGATTTAGGTTATGATTTGATTATCAGTTAGCGATGATTGTTAGTTCCTGGTTGTAAAATCACCCTGTCAATAAGCACGTCTGAGTGCCTAATTACTAACTGGGGCCTTAATTGACACCTCCAGGTGTGTTGTGACTGTCAAAACATCATGTATTGCACCATGTTGTTGATTAGGTCTCTAATTGTCCTGCGAGAATTATATACCAGTTATCTCCCTTCCACAAGAAGTACATTGTAAGTGTGTAAGCAATCACTATACGCAAGTAGGACAATAACGCAAGTAGCGGACAACTACTGACAGCAAACAAAATACAAGCAGTCAAAGTACGTCCGGACGGAAGTCGTTATATGAGGGGGGTGGCTATATGTTTGGGGCAAATATACAGTAAAATTCTCAAGTGGGGTGGTCAAAATACTGTCATTATGGACAGTTTTTAAAAGTCCCCGTTATACTTCAAGGGGGGAACCTGTGCTAAGGCACCTGCACATAAAGGCCAATATATATATATATATTGGGTATATATATATATATATATATATATATATATATATATATATATACCGCTATATATATATATATATATATATGTGTGTGTGTGTGTGTGTGTCACTGTGTGTGTGTGTGTGTGTGTTTAATTTAATCATCACAAAGATAAAAACAGTGGGTGATATTAATGACAGGATTTGGGAATTAGTAGTAGTCTGTCAGTCCAAGACTAGCAACATTTACAGCAGACTAATCAAGGTTGTGCATCAGCTAGTCCGGTTGACTAGTAGAATATCTGCTTGTATTAATGTTACAGTATAAACATGACCAATGATTAATGAAACAACGTACACTGAACACCAGAATTACGTAATCAGTCCCTTACATTTTCTGTACTTAAGATAATAAGAACATAAAATCACAAAAATAGAGAACTTACTGAAACTGCCAATTTGGTAATTCTGCTAGATTTGGTAAATTTTAAATATGTCGGTTTGGTAATTCATCGTACCACTTAGGGAATAGTGTATTTGTCATATGACTAGTAAAATTTATTTCCAATTAGTCCAACTGACCTGTGGTACAAAATAGCTAAATTCAATCCCTGAATGGTCAAATATAGGAGTCCGGGGAGACTTTTTCCTTGACACCATGTCCAATGTCAAATCTTATAACTCTACAGTGCTTCATTTGGTAATCATGCATGTTTGCTGCTAGTATGTCATACATAAAGCAAATCTAGAGGAAATGACTATGGTCACTTCATTGGAAAGTTAAACTAAATATTAACAATACTCACTGAAATGTAAGACAAAAATCTCCCTATGGCTGAACAATAACTGAACAAGGCATCGGAGACGATACTAATCCCCTTACAGCAGAATCATGATGATGAATGTGAATTATGAATTGAACAGATTGATACAAGTGGAATGTGTTTATTAAATCTATTTATTAAATTTTTTACTAAGGAAAATAACAGAAGCAAGATGTTCGGTTCTTGCACATTGCATTCCGCCTCGATGTGGTCTTGAAGTTTGATGAAATTATCAAGCATGGATTTAGAATTATGCTCCAGACAAAACATGTATGTATCAGACTTTTTTAAATGAAAAAAAATTACTGGTCAACTGGACTAGTGAATAAAAGAATTTCACTAGTCAAAGACAATTATTTTACTGGTCTGTATATACACAGTTGAAATGAAATGGAAAATTACTGGACATTTGGACCATTTATCAGCTAGATTTCATCGGACTTTTGTAAAATTTACTGGTTTTTCTTGTAAGACCAGTGAATTTCAAAAACTCTGATGTATGTATGTATGTATGGGCCGATCCCTATATCCCCTTGGTGACTCGAGGGGGATGAGAATTTTTTCACAAGTATATGTATGTACCTACATGTAGCAATGACTTGCTCATTACATTTTACAAGTGTACTTCAACCCACAATGACCTCAACCAATTTCTTTAAGCACAGCATTGCAAATAGACTTAAGTCCAACACTGTTCCAAAGGGATACTTTTTGGGATGGGGGAGAATATATACCCAGCAATTGATGCAAAGTATATATAGTAAAACCTCATTAAATCCCCTTTCGTTCAGCCCAAATTTGGCATTATAAAGGGGTTTGGCAATAGGTTGAGGGAAACCTTAATGAAATTATAGGAAAAATTGGAAAATAAAGTGGACTGTGGTGTAATGTAAGGTGGCAAATGAAACAAGGGGCATCATAAAAAAGTTTTACTGTATACAATACATGCAGGGATTCTCCTAACTCAAAAATTCTGGGTCCAGGTTCCAGAAATTTTAGGAAAAATACAACATTTTTACTAAAATATAAACACTTAATTTGAGACATTTGTTTGAAAATACTGTATTTTTTATTTTCAATTTAAGAACTGGGTTTTGCATTGAGAATGGTCCTGTAATCGGACCCAAAATCAGCCTAGGAAAATCCCTGACATGTATATACTGTGCTAATAATTAGTTAGTACCGGTAATAGGTATATACATTTTGTATACATTGTACAATACATACAAAGGGTAGCCATTCAATCTTGATATTTTACAAACATTTTTTTAAAGTTGTCTTCTGCTGTAAGTAACAATTTTCTGTAAAAATTGTTTTTCTTTATGAACACAGAATTGTAACAGATTTCACAAGTGCTAGTGTTACATGGATGGAAATACTAAAATTAATTAAATTAATAACAGGAACTATTTAATAAATCTTTCATGCATGAATACATTTTATTTTGTGTAATATTAGATCAAACTGATAGTGATACATATTCAAATAAAATGATCTATGTTATTTCACTGTGTTTTACTGATTATGTAATAATTGATCCCAAAATAGGACGAAATGAACTACCTTCAATTCTGATGTCCTTTTTACATATTTTGTTAAATAATACTTATTATGTAAAACAGAATAATACTTATTATGTAAAACAGAATAATTTTTTCAAGATTGAAAAAGAATACCTTACATGTTTATATTTCTTTTATTTTACAAGTTTATAAACATGTTTTGTTGGTCCTGGAATTTACAGAGTTGTTGAAAAACAAGTACAGTGTATTTATAAAGTTAGTGAAAAATAAGCCAACTTGGTTACCCTTCGTTATTTTTATTTGGGTTTGAAAATGTATAAAACTGCCAATTTGGGAAAAAATTGGAAAATAAAATGGTCTGAAAATTTTAAATTGCCACTGTATATACTTGACTGACTTCAACAAATGAAGTATCATTTTCTTTCATGTTTAAAGATTGTTTTAAATAAAATAAAATTATACCACTGGCAATAATTTAAAAAAAAAAACTACTGGCATATCTACTATTTTCTTAAACCCATTCTACATGTTACCTTGATAGTTACATGTACAGCATTATTTTGGAATAATCCATTTTGCCACTGTATTTTAGCCCTCCCCAATTTGATGTCATATCTAGATTTTCTTTCAGTTCACCTGGATGCTTTGAATTTTGTCATGTTTCTGGCTTCTTTGATGTAGTAACTATTATTGCTCATATGTGGAAAAGAAAATTGTCTGACACTGTCATATACAAGTGCAAACCCCATTCACTACTCATAAATGGATGAAATAATCGATTGAATCTGATTATGTGCGTTACCCATTTCCAGAGATGTTGAAAGTAACCAGTCCGACCGACAAAACCGGTTGAAATCGACTGTGACTGGTTGGAAACACTAACTGATTGGTCCGAATGACCGGTAAAATCTCTGACTCGAATTGTTTTCTTTTCGAAATGTCCTTTTCACTCTAGGTCATTTAAATGCTTGAACGACTTTATTTTAATGGATAAAGCGTCTCATTTCAAACATCCAACTGACATTGATATCAGTAAACCAACATGGCCTCATGACCAATTAAAAATATCTCGGGCGCAACACCCGGCAAGAAACGTCCAATAGCGCAAGAGAGTTCTTCGGAAAAGAAGAAGAAATATGAAATTAATAGGCCGACTCGAGAATTTAAGCCAGAATGGTTAAACGACAATAAATGGCTCAAACATGATGGCGAAAAGGGCATGACTTGTGAAATCTGCATTTCATCTTCATCGAAACACGGGCAAACCAGTACTTTTCATTCAGGTTCCAAAAATTATCGTTTGTCAGCCATTATAGACCATGAGAAATCCCCTTGCCATGTGCGTTCTGTTGAAATTATACAGTCTAGAGAGGCTGCATCAGCTTGAAAAAGTATTGCCCACCAGACAGTGATTGCGTTAAACGAGTCCATCAGAAAATCGAGTATAAGGTCCGTAATGTACATGCCCTAATCAAAAGCAATAGGCCTATTTCAGACATTGTTTGGCTGAACAAATTGGACGAATTTGAATAAATTTAAAGTGAAATTACAGTTTTCATGTTCATTATAATTGATGTTGTTGCTTCTTCATTCTGTAGGTACAAATATGAATGTTTAAATTAGTTGGATTACTGAAAAAAATTGTCGGACCGGTAAAAATTTGTTCGGACTGATTGATTCCGTTTAGTTACCGGTCCGAATGACCGGTTGGTTTGAAAAACTTTCAACATCTCTGCATTTCCCCTCAAATTCATGGCAGTCATGCTTACAAATATGGGGGTGATTTAAAGTGTTTATTATGGTTTTATGGCTGCATTGTATCCTACCAAAATTTTGCACTAACATTTTAAATTAACATCTTTCTACTTCAAACAACTAATCATGCTTTAAATAATGTGATTTTACTATTAAACCATAGTATTTGGCGAGAATAGATAGGCCTACTTGGTGAGAATTGGTCCCCTTCCAGTACACCATATACCGTAATGCACATCATGCCATAAGTTTAACTTTAAGAACATCATTTTCCCATTTCTTTGTATATAAAACAATCTTTTTGAAAAAAAATCAGCAACTTCATTTTTAAGGTCTATCGGGGTTTTTTCTACCCTCCAGAAACAGGGGCCCATAATTTCCAGCTGGAAATTTTGCCATGCTTTCCCAGAAATTGGGGAAAATCTAACAGCAAAAGAAATATTGTATTCATGTAATTTCTCCAATATATTTCAGTGTATATTCAAATTACTAAGCTGGCTTTGTATTGTTTTCTAAAAGGATTCAAGTATATTTGTTATTATTTTCTTGTTTAATTTTTAGTTTATTAAAATTTGGAATTTTCTAGCTTGAAATAGGGGGAAATGTTACCATTTTGCTGTTGGGAATGGGGCCAGCATGCACACATAAGAAAAAAACTTGTCTATTTTCTTAACTTTTGACCAATTAAATTTAAAATACATAGATCTACAGATTATCCTCATAACATACGTAACATATTTATTGAACCTGGACCCCGTTGCAAAACATTGTTAAATTTAACCTACAGTTAGCCCATTGGTTTAACATCGGATAACTGCATGTTAAATTTAACAACCTAGATAAAGTGTCCAACATCAATTTCTTCTTTATAGATAATGCCTAAAAAAAACATATTGTAAAGAAAATATGTTGTATCTTAAAAAGTAAAAAATGACAGGAAGATTTTCTCCCCATCTAAATATGATTCGAAAACAAAACAGATAGATCTACCAAATGATGATCAAGATTCCTAGTGATATGAAGAGTTATCCTTCTTTCACATCTACCCTGTTCCTTTGGACTTCAGCAGACCTATGTTAATGAGACGATTCCGCCGCTGCTCTCAGTCAGAGAGCGAAATGAGACTATTTACATTTCCCGCAGAATGACGTCACAGATGATTATACTCTCCTTACCCTTGCGATGCAAAAGGACATTAAATGAAAACAATTTGATAAAATATGTTTTATTATTTTATCAGTAAAGCTTTTATATAATTAAACATTACACGATACAACGAAGCAAAACAAGAAATATATATATATATATATTAACAGCAATTTTATAACTAGCCTGGGTTCCTGGCCTAATCTTACTTCGTTGAGCGTCAGAGTTAGCATCAGTGAACCAGGATCCCAGGCTATTTTATAACCGAACTATCCCAAATCTAAGTCACTAATGAGTTTACATTCTCGATCATTTACGCTGGATTAGGTTTCGTATTTCAAGATGTATATTGACATTGAACAATCATAAATTGACAACATGGCACAAGCACAACCACCTGGTCCACAGTCAGGACAGAGTCCACAGTATGCACACGCTAGACCATGGAGCAATGAACTAAAACACACAGATAGAGAACGGTTAGAATTCTATATTTTGAACGAAACGAAAGAAAACATGTCGTTTCTAATGAGAGCAACATGCTGCATAGTCATTGCCACAACTGGCACAAGACAGTGAAATCGCCGTTATAAAGTTCGAGATTTCTTCACACCTTTAGATTCTTGTTGTATATGTATATTTCTACATTTCTCTGTTGTAGTTGAAATGTTCTTTCTGTTTTAATAGTTTATATATATGTCATTATGTGTTTTCTCAATACATGTGTTGCATAAGCCTGCCTTTAGGCTACTTACATGTACACAATTCCATATGCTAAAATAAAATGTTGGACTATTGTTCATTTGTACAAATTTGTTACTTAATACAAGCATTTCTAATTGCTGAGTATATTATATAAATACTCTCAGCGCTCTACAATGCGACCAAATCACTCGCAAATGCGACCTTTTTTTAGATTTTGGCGAGTGTTTATCCTCATTCAGTCGCCACATTGCGACCAGTTTTTCCCCCGAACCGGAAATCAAAAGTTTGTCCATTTTCACTGTGAAATTACATTATCGAAATCATGGTCGGTTATGCGCTTTACAGCAACCAATTTGGTTATTCAGTTTCCATAAACTAGAGCATCTAACGCACGTGGATTACTGTATAAAACCATGTTGTATTGCTCTCACGTTTTTGACTTGAAATTTTCCTAACACACACGATGACATTTTTTTTTCTCGGTCGATTTCGACAGAAGCATCATTAGACACTACTAAGTTTAAATGATCTTGGTTAAAGGAATACTGGAACAGAGTTATGGCTAGTATTCGACTAGGCCGAACTTTCTGCCCCGATTTCGATTTTAATTTTCAGCGATTTTTAAGTGGTAAAATCGGGGCAGAAAGTTCGGCCTAGTGTTCGACGAGGAGGACAAGCAGACCACAACCTAATTCCTTTGGGGATTATCGTGGCCGATTTATCATGGGGGAACACAATAAAACGACCGCGACAGAATCCCTAAAGGGATTAACCACAGTCGGAACTGGAAATTTTATCTGTAAATTAAAGTCGAGAGGCAAACACCCGATTGTCGGACAAACACCTATAAATTAAAGAACTGTATAGGTGTTTGTCTGACGATCAGGTCACGGGTGTTGGACTCTAGATTTTAACTTACGGACAAAATTTACAATTCTTGTGGGCAGTCTCCTTTTTGTAAATTCTGTCGAAAAGAAACAAAGTTTAAGGTTGCCTCAATATTAGAGCAACAAATATGATAAATATAGGCATATAAACACTCCTGGATTGATAAAAAATGCACAAAAAGGTCAACATGCAGTTAATAACCTTGTTTTATATGGATCGAAACAATAAAATGTTACATAAACTTAGAAAATTAATATTTTATTTCATTTCTATATTTTTATCCAGTGGATTTTTTTTAAGAACACACACACACACACATATATATATATATATATATATATATATATATATATATATATATATATATATATATATATATATATATTGGCGAGTAAAAGTTCCTGGCTGGCTAGTAAAATTTCTGGTTCGCTGGCCAAATGAAGAGTGAATTTTTTTAGTGTTGTAGAGCCCTGACTCTTGAAAGCTCCTTAGAGCACATGAATTGGAAATTTTATCTGTAAGTTAAAATCGAGAGTCAAACACCCAATCATTGTATTAAAAAAGACAGGAATCAACAGCACTTAATTGGAGAGTTCGCCCTACCATAGTTGACCCTAAGTATTTTCCATTTCTCCATGATTCTCAGCAGTATGCAGGCATTGTCAATTAGAGAAATGATTAATCTTCCTCAATTTCAACTCACACTTTATTTACTTCATCGATTTTATGCAAAATACTGTAAAGTTTTACATTTCTGCCCCAAAAAGATGTTAAAAAGTAAGTGCTGTTGCTAAAGTGTGTCACAATATTCGCAGTGAATGGTAAATTAAATTTGCAGGTGTTTTAATATCCAACCATTTTAAAAGAAATTATGTTTTATACCCTCAAAATATAATGTTTACCCTCAAAATATTATTTAAAAAAACCTTGATATTAATGAACATTTTCCTGAAGTCAATGCTTAATTCAAAATAGTTGTTGGAAATTAGAATACTTGAACATGCAAATTTACCATTCACCACCATTCACTGCAGAGATTGTAAAAGTTGAGTGCATGCTGCTGGAGATCGATGAAGTAAATAAACAGTTTGAGTTAAAATCGTGAACATTAATCATTTTTCGATTTTGACAATGCTAGCATACTGCTGAGAGATGTAGAATAATAAAAAAATAATTAGGATTAACATTGGGAGGATGAACTCTCTGATCAGATATCATTGCATTTCTGTCTTTTTTATAGATGTTCGTCCAACGATCGGGTGTTTGACCCTTGATTTTAACCTAATTGCCAATTCCTGTGCTTAGAGTGACTAAATTATGTGAAAAGAATCAAACGTAAATGTTAATTTTCAAACCTCTGTCTTCAGGTGGATTTGCATTTACCCAGCATATATAAATAGTAGAAAAACACTCCATGAGGGCAGGCGATTGCCAAAAGCCAAGGTAAGCTGGTACAATTTGAAAACATCATTAATTTTTTATCTTGCCATAATTAATTCTCATTAGTTCTTTTTAGTTACTTTATGAATATCAAATTTAATGGCATGAAATAAATGTCATGTTTTTCAACTTATGTATGAATATAATTTATTTTTATATAGTTATGCATTAGGCCAACAGCATGTACAAATGATTAAACTCAGTGAACCTGCATGTAAAGACAACCTGTCTACAAATGTGGTCTTTGAAATTGCCCTTGGAAGTTCTTTATAGACAAATGTGTGTGTGTGTGTGTGTGTGTGTGTGTGTATATATATATATATATATATATATATATATATATATATATATATATATATATATATATATACAATGTATACAGTGTCAAATTTCTTAAATAGTTTACCATAATAACTCCATTATTTTAAAATCTTAATTTTTTTTTTATTCAACTGAAGACTTCATTTCCCTCTGATTTCAATATATCTGGGATTGACTGCATGTATATAGATTTATAATAATAATAAATATATTTATGATTGCAGTGTGTGGATAATCCAACAGCTCATGAAATAAAAGATGTATTGCTTACTACTGGTCTGTTGCTAGGGGTTGAGGTATGTTGTAGAATAACAGAGTATTCTCTCTCTCTCTCTCTCTCTCTCTCTCTCTCTCTCTCTCTCTCTCTCTCTCTCTCTCTCTCTCTCTCTCTCTCTCTCGTAGAAAAATGTGTAATCTATACCTTTAAATGAAAACTAAAACACATAGTTCAGATAAAGAATAATTAATGATAAAAGACTTTTCAGAAACGTAAATTCCATTTCAGATTGCAATTGCAGAAAATCACTGTCCCTATTCATATATGCAAGATGTATCTGTTTGAATTTGAGTATCAGATTGGGTTGCATTTGTAATTCTGGTAAAAATGGACCCCAGTTACAAACATACAATTTTGTGTAATTTACAATGCTTACCAAATAACCAAATATCCTGTATGAAGACAAGTCCACATTAGGCTGTCTCTTTCCTCAGCCAAAGGGAATATCCAAAATCTTTCCTGATTATACAAGAAAATTGCTTATATCCGAAGCAAATTATCATTACTATGACTACAGAAAAATGTTAATTAGCAGGGATTTTGCGTCACTTTTTGGGGAATGGACCCTGGGCCTATTGAATTAGGAATTTTAGCAACATTAAATTAAAAATGAGAAATCTATACAGTAATACCTGCCTTAATTCAGTGGACACCCTCCGATAACAGACAATTTGTTTAGGTCCCGATTACCGGTAACAGTGTTATATAAGACTACTAGCATCTGTTATAAATAAACAGACACCTCTGTCACCCAAACAACAGACAAAGTTGTTGGCCCAATATCAGAGTTTTTTAAATCTGCCGGTATTACCGGCAAAACTGGTAAATTTGACAAAAGTCCAGTGAAATTCGTCAAATGATCGTTCCAAACGACAGGTCATTGTTTGCGATCTGGATTTTGTTACTTCTGTGCGTGTGTGGGTTTCTTTTTATTTTAGTTCCAGATAAGTAAACGGCTTGAACTTACGTACCATTCAATCTGTTCAAACGTGTCATTGACTCAGATAATTGTAAAACATGGCGGCCTCGTGGCCTATCAAGTTTTCTGCTAATTTTTGTGGAAAAGCTGGGTAAAACCAGATGATTTTAAATAATCAGCACCTGAAATAAACCGGTTGCCAGCTCACCAGATGCGACTATTTTGGTGTCTGGACAACCAGGAGTTGATCAAAGTGTGACAAAGACAAGTAGTTACTGGCCCAAAATAAAACGTTTGGGCGAGTGCCCTACCATCCTGTTAAATTCATGTCACGGCCGTCATTTATTGTAGACAAGACATTATCCTCTTTTTGTGTTAATATTAAAGTTATATCTTATCCACGCGCAGAAATTATTACGTCTGATCACGTGAGAACCATGTGATTAAACATCGACCTGTCATGGATGACGGCCCTACATCCTTCATTCAGCAGACACCTCTCTATAACAGTTAATTTGATAAGTCCAACAACTGTCCACTTAACACAAGTTTTACAGTATACAGAACTGGTTGACTGTCTTAAAATTAATTGACTGTTGACATTGATTTTGGAAATATTGACTGCAAATAGGGAAAATCAATTTTTGGGGGTTGGAATATAGATCTGAGGTCTTTAAGATAGGTTGAAAATACCTGATTAGTCCTATACTTTGTGGGTTATACACAAGTAAACATACATTGTATTATCTTTATTGTATAAGTTAATTTAATTGCTGTTTTATCTCCTACCCTGAATTTTCAATTAATATGGACATTATGATTTCATTAGCTTAAGTGAATTATCACAAATTTTGACCCATGTTATGACTAATGTCAAACTACCTTTTAGTCTTACTAGGTTTGACCAAGTACTAGGATTCTTTTAAAGTTGATTTTCCATTTTTAGCTTTTACTGGATATTTTGAAAAGTATAATAGATAAAGAGAAAGTGAAAAAGCAAAAATGTTCAGCACGTAAAATTCTACAAAAAAGTAGGTAGGGCCAAAATTGTCAGGTTGCCCATTATGGGAGTTATTTCCCCTTTAAAGTGGAGTTTTCATGTTTTTGGATGTTTTCTGACATTATCTCGAAACGTATAATAGTTAGAGTAAAAGCGAAAGAAGCAAAAATGTTCTACGAAAAAGTCAATAGAGCTCAAATTGTCAGGTCAACCCTTATGGGAGTTATTTCCTCTTTAATGAATTTTTCATGTTTTTGACAGTTTTGTCCTACTATCTTGAAAAGTATAACAGATAGAGAGAAAGTTAAATTAGCAAAAAATGTTAAGTACGCAAAGATCTACGAAGAAGTCAATAGGAATTAAATTGTCAGGTTGACTCTTATGGGAGTTATTTCTCCTTTTAAGTGGATATTTTCATGTTTTGGACTGTTTTTCCCAATTACCCAGTGATCACCATAAAGATCTATAAAAAATTTATTGTGCAGAAATTGTGAGGGTGATCTTTGTGAAAGATAAAAAGACAAAAATAAATGGATTTTGCATGTTTTCCACTGTTGTTGCACATTTTCTTGAAAGATCTTTAAAAAAAAGTTGACAATGCAAGACTACCCTGATGCAAGTTGATTCTCCTTTCCAGTGAATTGTTCATGATTTTGGTTGCTTTTCAGTATATTGTCAATAAAATATGTTTCACTCAGGTGATTATTAAGGCTCAATGAGCCTACTGTTTTTCATGTTTATTAGCCATATTATCTTTTACACATTTTGTATGTTTTCTGCAATGTTGACCAATTTTGCAAGGTGAGCGACTTAAGGCCCCTTGGGTCTCTTGTCCTTAAATGATCCGATAAAGACTTTTTTTGGTTTTTTAGGGGGGAAGGTCTCAAATATATTATAAATATGTTGAAACACCATCAGAGATTCATTTTATCATTACATTAATCAAGTGCCATTATATTATTAGTGCTATTTAGCCAATATTATTCAAAGTATAAAGAGATAGAAATGTTTTGCCAAATAACTTAGATGGATGTTTAGTTATAATGAAATTAAGCTTATGATACAAAATTGAAATGTTCTTAGATTATTTTACAAATAGGACCGGTAGATAAGATGATGCATACAAAAATAAGAAGAAACTTTCCTTAAATGGTCATTTGACCTGCTAGTTTTTGTCTCTCAGTATCTTGTAATGGAAAAAAAAACTCACATTTGTTCAATTTCTTTTCTTTGATTTGCAGAATAAAGTGTATCCAAGAGAACTAGATCATAGAGATCCAAAGGTCAGGGGTAGAATAAGAGTTCAACTTCGAGATGAAAATGGTGGTTTTATGAAGGAAGAATTTCAGTCAAGTAAGTTTGCCATGATCTATAAAATGGTGTCAGTTCAGTCAACTGAAAATGTTTACAAAATCCTTGTCAAATTTATAGTACACAGGGCTGGGAATTAACTTATTTTTCCTATATGGTCCACAGTTCATAATATTCACATCCATTTCTTGCTAGTTCTTCCTGTAGTTCACGTGATATGTTTTAAGAATTATTTGTATTTTGTATGAAAACCATTTCATCATATTGTATAATGTTCAGTAAAATGATTCATGTACATGTAATAAATTATGAACGAAAAAACGAAATTATAATGCATGAATTATATTGGCAATTATTAAAAGTTTGAATATCTTACATTTTCCATTTGTATATCAACTCATGGCATCTAGAATATATATTTTTATGATTTTATCAATCTATATTTATCCTGCCATTACAAAATTTCATTGATATTTTTAAATTTTGAAGGAAATGCAGTACTTGAATACCTTTGTGACAGGATCCCGAAGTTAAAATCTAGACAGCAAGGAGCACCACAGCAGTCAGCACCACAGGCTCAGACTAGTTCCAAGAATAAAAAAGGACGGAAAGGAAAATGAATGAACAGAAATACACAAAAGGCGAAAATAAATATTCACTAAAATTAACAGTGATGTCATTTGACGATAGACGTGTTCCCATTTCATAGACGATGAAAGAAAATTACAACAGAAAGAAAATGTTGCGTTCCAAGTTTTCATTTTATTTTCAGTCATATGGGACTTCTGTTTCTCATGTATTTCAAATCAAATTACCATATTTCTTTCATGTGAATGAACTGCCTGCATTAACAAACCTGACATTAATGGAGTTGCAAATTTGTTACAAATACTTTGTGTTAGATTTTGCAGTAAAACAAAAAGTTTTAGGTCTGAAGAACATTTTGTTAATTGAGCTCAGATACATTATAGGTTACTTTTCTTCCTAGGTAGATATATTCAAGTTGCATCTGTTTAGCTATATTTGTGAACAGTTTCCATCTGGTTTCGTATTTGTGATACACTATATTTACTTAAATACATTTTTCAGATCTAAGTTTTTTTTTTTCACTTATTTTTAGTAAAAATGAATCTAAAAATAGATTTGATGGTCCTGCCATTGCTTTTACAGTGTGATGTGTAATTTCATTGTTTTTGGTTATAATGTTCCAAAGGATCATTGCCCTTGATTATGTGTAAATTTCAAATTGTATAAGTGTCTTTGTAGATTTCTTGTCATTTCATACATTTTTGTATATAGATAATTTATGTCTAAATAAACACATCTCAAAATCATGTCTTAGTTGTAATTATGGTTATACCAAGCATTACAGTCATTCTCCAGGATATCAGTAATGGTAATAAGTAAATAATGTATTATTTGATATTTAGTCTAAATATTTAGATTAGAATTGATCTGTTTACTTTGTTTTCCAATTTATTTATTTTACATTATTTAGGCCTACTGGTAACTGACTTAAAACAAAAACGTTGTTATTTTTCTTGTTGAATTTGAAAAAAAACAAATTGTAATCACCATTGTATGTAAAAAAAAAAAATGCAAAAGTTCAATGCAAAATTTCTGTAAATAATTTTCAACACAAACAAAAATGTGTTGCTTCTGCACTTTTCAATATTGGTTAAAAAATATATTTTACAAGTTAAAGCAAGAAAAAATGAATGTTATACCATTTCAAAAAAGTGGGGAAAGAGCCGAGTTATTTAATTTGAGTCAATGAAAGGGGGAAAGTGTGTGCCAGACAAATGGAAAAAAGAGATAAAACTAAAAATGACTTAAGGGTACCTAAATATTCCATTATACATTTTCAGCCATCTTCATCCTTTTAATGGTTGTAATAGAAATACACAGAAATATACCAAAGACCACAGAAATACTCTGCAAATATTTAGGCTACTTTAATGCTTCTCTTAGTTTTACAACACTACACATATGAATGACCAGTGGTCATTTTACTAATACATTGTAACCAGGTTGAAGGTCAAACAAAAAAGATGCAGACACACAAATATACTGTAGTGACCAAAACCTGTCTTTAGCATATATTTAGACTGGACTTACATTAGATTTGGTTTCCCAATTTATTTATACCAAAACCAAACACTAAATTTAAGAAATCAACATCTTTCCAAGTCAAGGTTTTTGACCAAACACTAAATCTAACATATCAACATCTTTCCAAATCAAGGTTTTTGACCAAACACTTAATCTAACATATCAACATCTTTCCAAATCAAGGTTTTTGACCAAACATAAATCTAACATTTCACATCTTTCCAAATCAAGGTTTTTGACCAAACACTAAATCTAACATTTCAACATCTTTCCAAATCAAGGTTTTTGACCAAACACTAAACTAACATATAACATCTTTCCAAATCAAGGTTTTTGACCAAACACTAAATCTAACATATCAACATCTTTCCAAATCAAGGTTTTTGACCAAACACTAAATCTAACATTTCAACATCTTTCCAAATCAAGGTTTTTGACCAAACACTAAATCTAACATAACATCTTTCAAAATCAAGGTTTTTGACCAAACACTAAATCTAACATATCAACATCTTTCCAAATCAAGGTTTTTGACCAAACACTAAATCTAACATATCAACATCTTTCCAAATCAAGGTTTTTGACCAAACACTAAATCTAACATATCAACATCTTTCCAAATCAAGGTTTTTGACCAAACACTAAATCTAACATATCAACATCTTTCCAAATCACGGTTTTTGACCAAACACTAAATCTAACATATCAACATCTTTCCAAATCAAGGTTTTTGACCAAACACTTAATCTAACATATCAACATCTTTCCAAATCAAGGTTTTTGACCAAACACTAAATCTAACATTTCAACATCTTTCCAAATCAAGGTTTTTGACCAAACACTAAATCTAACATTTCAACATCTTTCCAAATCAAAGTTTTTGACCAAACACTAAATCTAACATATCAACATCTTTCCAAATCAAGGTTTTTGACCAAACACTAAATCTAACATATCAACATCTTTCCAAATCAAGGTTTTTGACCAAACATATAATCAACATCAACATCTTTCCAAATCAAGGTTTTTGACCAAACACTAAATCTAACATATCAACATCTTTCCAAATCAAGGTTTTTGACCAAACACTAAATCTAACATATCAACATCTTTCCAAATCAAGGGTTTTGACCAAACACTAAATCTAACATATCAACATCTTTCCAAATCAAGGGTTTTGACCAAACACTAAATCTAACATATCAACATCTTTCCAAATCAAGGGTTTTGACCAAACACTTAATCTAACATATCAACATCTTTCCAAATCAAGGCTTTTGACCAAACACTAAATCTAACATATCAACATCTTTCCAAATCAAGGCTTTTTTGACCAAACACTAAATCTAACATATCAACATCTTTCCAATCAAGGCTTTTGACCAAACACTAAATCTAACATATCAACATCTTTCCAAATCAAGGCTTTTGACCAAACACTAAATCTAACATATCAACATCTTTCCAAATCAAGGCTTTTGACCAAACACTAAATCTAACATATCAACATCTTTCCAAATCAAGGCTTTTGACCAAACACTAAATCTAACATATCAACATCTTTCCAAATCAAGGTTTTTGACCAAACACTAAATCTAACATATCAACATCTTTCCAAATCAAGGCTTTTGACCAAACACTAAATCTAACATATCAACATCTTTCCAAATCAAGGTTTTTGACCAAACATTAAATCTAACATATCAACATCGTTCCATCTTTCCAAATCAAGGTTTTTGACCAAACACTAAATCTAACATTTCAACAAATCAATGGTTTTTGACCAAACACTAAATCTAACATATCAACATCTTTCCAAATCAAGGTGTTTGTCAAACACTAAATCTAACATATCAACATCTTTCCAAATCAAGGTTTTTGACCAAACACTAAATCTAACATATCAACATCTTTCCAAATCAAGGTTTTTGACCAAACACTAAATCTAACATATCAACATCTTTCCAAATCAAGGTTTTTGACCAAACACTTAATCTAACATATCAACATCTTTCCAAATCAAGGTTTTTGACCAAACACTAAATCTAACATATCAACATCTTTCCAAATCAAGGTTTTTGACCAAACACTAAATCTAACATATCAACATCTTTCCAAATCAAGGTTTTTGACCAAACACTAAATCTAACATATCAACATCTTTCCAAATCAAGGTTTTTGACCAAACACTAAACTAACATATCAACATCTTTCCAAACACGGTTTTTTGACCAAACACTTAATCTAACATATCAACATCTTTCCAAATCAAGGTTTTTTGACCAAACACTAAATCTAACATTTCAACATCTTTCCAAATCAAGGGTTTTTGACCAAACACTAAATCTAACATATAACAAATCAAGGTCAAACACTAAATCTTTTCAACATCTTTCCAAATCAAAGTTTTTGACCAAACACTAAATCTAACATTATCAACATCTTTCCAAATCAAGGGTTTTGACCAAACACTAAATCAACATATCAACATCTTTCCAAATCAAGGGTTTTTGACAAACACTAAATCTAAATATAACATCTTTCCAAATCATGGTTTTGACCAAACACTAAATCTAACATATCAACATCTTTCCAAATCAAGGTTTTTGACCAAACACTAAATCTAACATATCAACATCTTTCCAAATCAAGGGTTTTGACCAAACACTAAATCTAACATATCAACATCTTTCCAAATCAAGGGTTTTGACCAAACACTAAATCTAACCAACATCTTTCCAAATCAAGGCTTTTGACCAAACACTAAATTAACATATCCACATCTTTCCAAATCAAGGCTTTTGACCAAACACTAAATCTAACATATCAACATCTTTCCAAATCAAGGCTTTTGACCAAACACTAAATCTAACATATCAACATCTTTCCAAATCAAGGCTTTTGACCAAACACTAAATCTAACATATCAACATCAAATCAAGGCTTTTGACCAAACACTAAATCTAACATATCAACATCTTTCCAATCAAGGTTTTTGACCAAACACTTTAACATATCAACATCGTTCCATCTTTCCAAATCAAGGTTTTTGACCAAACACTAAATCTAACATTTCAACATCTTTCCAAATCAAGGTTTTTGACCAAACACAAATCTATCATATCAACATCTTTCCAAATCAAGGCTTTTGACCAAACACTAAATCTAACATATCAACATCTTTCCAAATCAAGGTTTTTGACCAAACACTAAATCTAACATATCAACATCTTTCCAAATCAAGACTTTTGACCAACACTAAATCTAACTTCAACATCTTTCTAAATCAAGGTTTTTGACCAAACACTAAATCTAACATATCAACATCTTTCCAAATCAAGGTTTTGACCAAACATTAAATCTAACATATCAACATCGTTCCATCTTTCCAAATCAAGGTTTTTGACCAAACACTAAATCTAACATTTCAACATCTTTCCAAATCAAGGTTTTTGACCAAACACTAAATCTAACATATCAACATCTTTCCAAATCAAGGTGTTTGTCAAACACTAAATCTAACATATCAACATCTTTCCAAATCAAGGTTTTTGACCAAACACTAAATCTAACATATCAACATCTTTCCAAATCAAGGTTTTTGACCAAAACACTAAATCTAACATATAACATCTTTCCAAATCAGGGTTTTTGACCAAACACTTAATCTCTAACATATCAAATCTTTCCAAATCAAGGTTTTTGACCAAACACTAAATCTAACATATCAACATCTTTCCAAATCAAGGTTTTTGACCAAACACTAAATCTAACATATCAACATCTTTCCAAATCAAAGTTTTTGACCAAACACTAAATCTAACATATCAACATCTTTCCAAATCACGGTTTTTGACCAAACACTAAATCTAACATATCAACATCTTTCCAAATCAAGGTTTTTGACCAAACACTTAATCTAACATATCAACATCTTTCCAAATCAAGGTTTTTGACCAAACACTAAATCTAACATTTCAACATCTTTCCAAATCAAGGTTTTTGACCAAACACTAAATCTAACATATCAACATCTTTCCAAATCAAGGTTTTTGACCAAACACTAAATCTAACATTTCAACATCTTTCCAAATCAAAGTTTTTGACCAAAACACTAAATCTAACATATCAACATCTTTCCAAATCAAGGGTTTTGACCAAACACTAAATCTAACATATCAACATCTTTCCAAATCAAGGGTTTTGACCAAACACTAAATCTAACATATACATCTTTCCAAATCAAGGGTTTTGACCAAACTAAATCTAACATATCAACATCTTTCCCAAATCAAGGGTTTTTTGACCAAAACACTAAAAACATATCAACATCTTTCCAAATCAAGGGTTTTGACCAAACACTAAATAACATATCAACATCTTTCCAAATCAAGGCTTTTGACCAAACACTAAATCTAACATATCAACATCTTTCCAAATCAAGGCTTTGACCAAACACTAAATCTAACATATCAACATCTTTCCAAATCAAGGCTTTTGACCAAACACTAAATCTAACATATCAACATCTTTCCAAATCAAGGCTTTTGACCAAACACTAAATCTAACATATCAACATCTTTCCAAATCAAGGCTTTTGACCAAACACTAAATCTAACATATCAACATCTTTCCAAATCAAGGTTTTTGACCAAACACTAAATCTAACATATCAACATCGTTCCATCTTTCCAAATCAAGGTTTTTGACCAAACACTAAATCTAACATTTCAACATCTTTCCAAATCAAGGTTTTTGACCAAACACAAATCTATCATATCAACATCTTTCCAAATCAAGGCTTTTGACCAAACACTAAATCTAACATATCAACATCTTTCCAAAATCAAGGCTTTTGACCAAACACTAAATCTAACATATCAACATCTTTCCAAATCAAGACTTTTGACCAAACACTAAATCTAACATATCAACATCTTTCTAAATCAAGGTTTTTGACCAAACACTAAATCTAACATATCAACATCTTTCCAAATCAAGGTTTTTGATTTACATGAGTGTGTAACAGATTGGATGGGAAAGCCCTGACTTTGGAAAATGAGATATCGATGATTCATAAAAAGTTACAATACTTTTTACCACCATGTTTAGCTCAGATTATGTCCGTCTACGTACCACACACCCCTCCCTGGATGTATGTACATTATAATTGACTCCATACAGACTGCACAATATATTTCAGAAAAAATTTGGGTGGGGTTTAGCACCACGAAATTGATCAACTTCCCTCTCTTTTGTAATCCTTGATCAACTCTGTTTTTCTGTATGTTTTGGATTCTACATTTTTTGACTACTTTTTGTTTTATTTCGGTTCCTCTTTAGCTTGACTGAGTGTTTGCCCAACATTTGGTTAAAGAAATTTTTGTTTGAGGTTTCACACCATGTACAGAGACATATCTCTGCCATGTGGGAATATAAAAATGTTTTTGTAAACAAAATTTGCATTGGATCAAAATAAATAAACAATTCTTATCACCTTAAGATAGCAAAATTTAATGACCGATGATATCCAATTCTTTACACAGAATCAGAAACATATACATGTTTATGTATCTGACAGAATGAATACACCATTTTTACGCGTACAGCGTGTGTCACCCCGCGTTAATATAAATCTCCAGAAAACAAGAAGCCCAAATGACCTTAAATCGCTCACCTGTCAAATTAGTCAACATTGCAGATAAATGGCTAATAATATTGAAAAACAGTTGGCTCATTGGGCCTTAATAATCACCTGGATGAAATGTATTTCACTGACAATATACTGAAAAGCAACCAAAAGCATGAATACTTCATTGAAAACAAGAATTAACTTGCATAAGGGTAGACTTGCCTTGACAACTTTTTTATAGATCTTTCAAGATAATATGCAACAACAGTCAAAAACAATTGAAATCCATTTAAATGGTAATTAACTTTCACAAGTATCACCCTCACAATTTCTGCACAATATTTTTTGTAGATCTTTGTGGTAATCACTTGCTAATTGGGAAAAACAACCGAAACATGAAAATATCCACTTAAAAGGGGAAATAACCCCATAACAGTCAACCTGACAATTTAATTCCTATTGACTTTTTTGTAGATATTTGCGTAAATAAAATTTTTGCTTCTTTTTCTTTCTCTCTCTCTATTATACTTTTCAAGATAATAGGACAAAACTGTCAAAAATATGAAAAATCCATTAAAGGGAAAATAACTCCCATAAGGGTCAACCTCATATTTTCGGCCCTATTGACTTTTTTGTAGATCTATGCGTGCTGAACATTTTTGCTTCTTTTAACTTCCCTTTATCTATCACACTTTACAAGATAATGGAACAAAACTGTCAAAAACATGAAAAACCCGCTAAAAGGGGAAATAACGGCCTAAAGGGGCAACTTGACAATTTAGGCCCTTTTGACTTCATAGTAGAGCTTTGCATGCTAAATAATTTTGCTTTTTTCACTTTTACTCTACCTATTATACTTTTCTAGATAATGTCAAAAACATCCAAAAACATGAAAAATCCACTTAAAAGGGGAAATAACTCTCATAATGGGGCGGCATGACAAATTTGGCCCTATTGAATTTTTGTAGATATTGCCTGATGAACATTTTTGCTTCTTTTACTTTTACTCTGCCTATTATACTTTTCAAGATAAAGTCAAAAACTTCCAAAAACATGAAAAATCCACTTAAAAGGGGATATAACCCCATAAGGTGCAACCTGACAATTTTTTGTAGATCTTTGCATGCTGAACATTTTTGCTTCTTTCACTTTTACCATACCTATTATACTTTTCAAGATAATGTCAAGAAACATCCCAAAACACGAACAATTCACAAAAAAGGGAAATAACTCACATAAGGGTCCACCCGACAATTTCCACCAAAATAAAATATTTGTAGATTTTTGCAAGCCGCTCATTTTAAGGAAAAGATTTTTTCTCTAGCATCAATGATTTTTGAGATACAAGTATCTGTTGACTCATTCATTCTATATTTGTCCATGACACCTATTAGCCCTGTGACCTTGAAAAATAATTTCAGACACGTTTTGGCTTCTTTTCAGTCAATTTTATTCATTTTGTATAATTTCCGATGGGTTTGCGCTGACACGACTAGAGGTGATGAAAAACCTTAAACCAAGATAAAAAAATATCAGATGAAAGATAAAATAACTATGAAAATATATGTATATTTTAATCGCTTTGAAGAATATCTAGTTAAAAGGTCACTCAACATTTTGTTTCAGTTATATATGTTGACGGACAGTTCTTAAAATTGGAAGAGAAGCCACAGTAAGAGACCAGCGACCTTTTCGCAGCTGACCTTTCTCAGCTTAGGTTTGCGCCCATGCCTTTATGTGAATGTACCGCTTAAAATCCCCATACTCGAAAATACATATATGTTTTATTCAATTTAAATTAGGATTTTTATATTCCAGAGTTCAAGGCCAAAACTTGTAACGGGTTTTTCATTTTTTTATGCAATATATCTGATCTCACTTCACCCGGTCACAATTAATTCCAAAGTTGTAACATATGTTTCCTACGAAGCTGATGTACAGCTTAGACTTGATCACGAATTTATAATCTCTTTCACAGCACGATAAATTGACTAAATTTTGACATTAAAATAATGAATATTACAAATAAATCCAGATTTACACGTCAGAGTTATCTCGCTTGACTGATAATTACCGATGTTTTCAACAGATGTTGGTGCGAGATAAATGTCAACTTTTTGTGTTCATAGTATATTTGTTTTATTTCTGTCCAATACAGTATCTAGAACCTGTCAGCCAAAGACCATATGTGCAATGCAAATCTCACCGATTTTCCTGTTTATTTTCAAATTAATATCAACTGAACATATTAAAAAACGAATGCCCTAAATCACTTTACGGAAGTTGCTGTTAAAATCGAAAATTTTTAAACCCGTGGTTGAAATTTTATTTTATTTACTCCCCATGCGCGCACACGTACGTGTGTGTTTGTGTGTTACTGAGTAATAGGAAACATTAAGGACTTTAAATGTGCACATCATGCTGTAGCGGAAACTGATCAATATCCGAATTTTCCTCTCGTTATTTATGATCAAAGGTTCCTACTGTCGTAAATTAATTTGTATCGCGAGACAGGCCGGTAACCTTGTGATATAATACAAACAAAAACTTATTTTTAATTTTAGCTTTATCCTTCAGAGTTGGTTCCAGGGTGGGAAAGAGTAGATAGGGGTAGCCTACTCTCCTTTGAGAAGCTTTTTCTTTAGACCATCTGTAAACTGATGTAAACCGAATGCATCAGAGTTTAAAATAAAACTTTTTAACACATTTTTATCTCTTCTTTTATATGTTGTTACTTTCATTCAATTTGTAATATATATATATATATATATATAATATATATATATATATATATATATATATATATATATATATATATATATATATATATATATATATATATACTAATTATCAGTATGAAAGTTGGTAAAATAGTAAATTCATTCCACTCATATGTAAGGCCTCAAATAAAATTTTAATAGTTTGATATTGTCTGCCTACACAACCAAATTGCTACCGCCCAAATTATTTTTTCACATTTTTTGTATCCAGAATTTTTTTCGAGTCCATTTCCATCAACCAATCATTATTTATTTGTTTCTTTAAAATATTGTTTACATGCTTGAATCACAAACAGTTGAAACTTGAAGCTCCTTCCCAGACCAGGTGAGCTTATAATATATACATGGGTACAGATATCAATCTTTCTTCACAATAACTATATATGACAGAATTAACATTGTATCAAAATGTATACATAGAATAAGGTAGTTATTACAGCATAGTACCTTTCTTGTTTTGTTTGATACCTACCTACTCCCACCTTAAAGGCATGGGCAGGCAACATTAAACAAACAATTCTTTAACAGTGTTCTATATAAACATCCATCTACTGTTAATAATTTATTTTATTCAAAACACTGTCGTGACCTCTGACCATTGGTGACTTGGTCATATTTGCGTATCAAACAAAAATATCTAGGACTGGTTAGAGCGAAAAATAAAAAGGTCGGTCAGAAATTACCTGCATGAAAATGCAATGGTTGTTCCTGTGTGTGTGTGTGTGTGTGTGTGTGTGTGTGTATATATATATATATAAATATGTATATATATACATATTTCATATTTATGTCCGCAATTTTAATTCAATAATTGTGTGTTCAATATGTGTTCAATAAAATACATGCGTTATTTTATATATATATATATATATATATATGTATATATATATATATATATATATATATATATATATATATATATATATATATATATATATATATATATATATATATATATATATATATATATATATATATGTATGTATCTCTTGTGTGTATATATATAATATATACATGGAGGATTTAGGGGTGGGTGGGCGCCCCCTCCCTAAAATTGCCATTTTTTCTTTTCGTATAGAAAATAGTAAATAAAGTTTTAGTATATGGAAGCCAAAATATGGCCTCTCGGGAGATTTAAAAAAAAGAATTTTGTAGACTGAATCCAGAAAACACTTCCCAGATCTTTTTAAAATTAAAATTTCAGGACCGCACTTAAATTGCTCTTGTAACATTTTTGTTCGTTGAAATTCTAGTTTATTTTTGCAAATAATTAGTCTGTCAATGTAATGGAATATTTGGGATAAAAATGAATCGCAATTAGAAAATTAAGCTTAGTCTCTGTGCATTTCTTGGCAAATGCCCTGGACCACGGGGCAAACGTAGTTCTATAACATAGGACATCAGGTGACGATATTTATATTTTCTATTTTTTTTCATTTATTTTGTTATATACAATTTTATTTAATATTTTTACTATTAATTATTATTTTACTGCTGTATTTCAAGAAAAATAAAAAAATGTAAATATCAGAATAAAAACCTGAAATAATGAAAATATTATGTGAGGGACTAGGGGAAACGGTTTTGTGTCTGGAAGCTAGAAAATACCTCATCGGGCTTCTAATTAATAAAATTATTCCAAATTTTATCTCAGGAGCTTACTCCCAGTCATCACCAAATTCCATTTCAATTTAAGGTTACGATAGGCGACGATATTCTACATTTACGACCCTCAAAGTATGGGAACTTCGTGTCTAAAAAGCTTCCAAATTATTTTGTTTTTTCATAACTACGTAAAACATGCTCAATAAGGCTTGTGTTATAATAGTCTAGTATACTTCTGTTACCCTCCCCCTGAATAAATTCTCGACCCGCATCCTAGGGCACTGTGGAGATCAAAAGCACGCACCTCTTACCTAAAATCCTGCATCCGCCTATGTGAGATATATATATAATATATATATATATATATATATATATATATATATATATATATATATATATATATATATATATATATATATATATATATATATATATATATATATAGTAATTACTGTGGTTTATAACCTTGAACAAGATAGAACTGATTTCTTACGTGTGAAAGAGGACCGTGTACGAAAGACACCTTTCAGTCAAGCATTCAGTCATACAGAGGATTGCTAACTCATATTTCAAAAATATCGATAAACAAAATAATGACAGAGAACACAAAACCCCTCCATTTTCCAGTCTCTTACACAGAGTTGTTAGTCATAGCACTCTCCTTAAGGGATTGTCCATTTCCATGACGGCTTAGAAGTCCAAACGCCCCTAACGACGTGACAAGACTATACACAGTCTGATTTAAATGTTCTAGACCCGAACTCGCCAGAAGTTTCTCAAGCTCAACTTGTATTTACATTGTCGTTTGTTTTAGTTACTATTTGTATTACATACATGTATTTGATATATATGCTATGGACTGTCATTTTCGCAATATCTAAACAATGATTTTGCAATATCACCGGTGTTTTTATACATATTGTTAATAATGTTTGTTACTGTATCCGGGTTTATAGAATAACTGAACTAAACCGAACTCTGTTGCGTCTCGCGTATAGGATTTTCCTGTTTAGGATGATTAATATGTCGAGTATGGCAGTCCTACTTAAAATTTGAATACGTATTCCAACATTGATTTATATTTCTGAAGCTTTCTTCAAATAAGCAGTAATTTTCAGTATTAATTACAATTATGTGCCATCAATATAAAATCATGTCCAGATACAGCATAGATTTTGTGCGCTTTACTTTAAAATTATGAAAAGTTCATTGGCCTTGAGTACGGAGTAAATCTAATGACTCTTCGGGTCCTGGCCGCCAAACTGGATAAACAAGTTAGCCTATATGGAACAGACCGAGAGTATAAGCAAAGATTTCAACAAAACAGTTATCTGTATCATAACTTGGTTTTGATATGATATTCAAACCAATCTACCTTAATTCTGCATAATTTGTCAATGGTAAGAGCATTGTTGAATGGTCAGAGCATTTGTCAATGGTTAAAGCATTGCTGAATGGTCAGAGCATTTGTCAATGGTTAAGGCTTTGGCGAGAAGTTTGGGCATTTGTCATTGTTAGAACATTTGTCATTGTTAGAACATTTGTTGTTAGAACATTTGTCATTGTTAGAGCATTTTTAAGTGGTTGGGGTATTGTTGAATGGTTAGAGCCTTTGTCAATGATTAGAGCATTGTTGGGTGCTTAGTGCATTGTCCATGGTTAGAGCATTACCGAGTGGTTAGAGCATTGCCGAGTTGTTAACACATTCCCGAGTGGTTAGAGCATTGTCGGGTGGTTAGATCATTGCCGAGTGGTTAGATAATTGCCGAGTGTTTAGATCATTATCGAGTACTTGGAGCATTGCCGAGTGCTCAGAACATTGCCGAGTGCTTACAGCATTACCGAGTTGTTAGAGCATTACCGAGTGGTAAGAGCATTGCCGAGTGGTTAGAACATTACCGAGTTGTTAGAGTATTGCCGAGAACGTATAGCATTGCCGAGTGCTTAGAGCATTGTTGAGTGCTTAGAGCAATATCGAGCGAGTATTTAGAGTATTGTAAAGTGCTTAGTATCTTGCTTACTCATCTCCTAGTCAGCGCAGGTTTGAGTCCCACTGGAACCTAAGCTGATTTTGAGAGAAGAGAAAGTTTACCAGTTTATTTGTAGAAGACCGTTGTTCTCTTCCCGGGTACTTTACAACTGGGTTCTCCTTTACCATTTAAAACTGACCATCATCATATTGATAAAACATTGTTAAGCGTGGGGTAAGGCACCAATCAATCAAACAAACAAAGGTCAGTCGACTTCTAGGACAATTTTGTGACCAGAGGAACGATACTGTGAACAGAAGAAATTACCGGATCTTTTAACCATAAAAATGTTCCCATATCATTTTGAAAGGGATCGCCGTTTTTCCAATGAAAATGATTTAGCTGCTAATCAATATGTTTTAAACATTGTTATGTGGCAAACATTTATCTAAGATGTAGAACACCTTTTGTTAATCAATTAGATTAAAAGTAAGTACTTTATTTTCTAATATAAAAATTCCTTTATTTATGAGATCAAAACTATTCCATGATATCTTTTTTATATTAAAAAGGATTATTTTCATTTTGAAAAAAAAAAATTTAACGTTGAAAACGACATATTCATCAATATATTTTTAAAAATCGACTAAATATAGGAATACTTTCTACAACTATTGGCGAAAATCGATTGCTACTTTTGGATATCAATAAATCGATAATTTTATGTACTAAAAGTTGTAGTTCTACGTTGATTTTGAATTTTATTAAGATCGTGTTAAGGACAATATCAATAATTATGGTGCATGATATATTTAATCTCTGTTAGTCACAATAGAAAACATCAGTTTGGCTGCCATAACTACACTCACTGACAATGACAAAGTTTTATTTTGTTAAAAATAACTTAAACTCCAATGAATATGTAAAGAGACGTGACGAGGCAAATCACTTCACCGTAATACCAACCGTTAGACCTAAATTATGTCAGTAACATATTTAAAGGTACCCATTAACCAATAGATATAGAGATTTAAAAAATAATTAATTCTCAAACTGGTCTACCAACTTTTATAGCTGTTACTTATACTACACTTACTGGTTTACGCTTAGCAAGGTTATTAATTTGCTTTAAAGACATAGTATCTACGAAAATGGTTATTTTTTTTAGTCGGCAATTTTGCGGAAATATCGAAGATATGACTGAATAATGATCTTCCACGTCGACACTTTTTTGTATAATTAGCGTAATTAACGGATAAATGCTGATTTGTTGTCGTCGTCTGTAAGAATCAAACTCATTAATTATGCACAGAAACAATCCCAGAAGCACACGCAATGACCTAGATCGTATCGATATCAATCAATGGATGCTGAGGTAAGCACGTGTTGATTTATTTACAATTTCGACTTCGGCGTGAGATCCCTACATTTAGACGGTCCTTGAGGCTTATCCATCGATCATGCTCCTTTCCAATATTTATCTTGGTCTTGTTGTATTTCGCCAGAACTTCTTTCCGATTTCTTTTTCTAGCTGAATCTGTCAATTTAACAGGTCGGCCACGATTTGTTTTTTGCTTTGGACGCCATGCTTTTCACTATCAACAATGGAAATGCGCATGCGCAAATACAGGTCACGCTAAGGTTATATGAATATGGGGGCGGGCTTGCAAACGAATTTTTGTCGTACCGACAAAAAATAAAAAAAACGTGGAAAGTTGTGAAATACAATAAAACTATACTTCTATGTGTTTTAATTCAACAATTTTTCGTTTTTTATCTCCAAATATTAACATATTTGACCCAAACAATTGAGATTGAAATATTTGAGGAAATCGTAGATACTATGTCTTTAAATGACATCAGCGTCGGAAGCGAATTGAAAGTGAGGGGGGGGGGCTAAATCAACTTAAAACACATACACACGCCAGAAACGTCTGGGGGCTAAGCCCCAATTTTTAACACCTATGTCTATCTTTGCAAAAAAAGTGGGGGGGGGGGCTAAGATTCTATTCAATTTTTGGTTATGACAATCTTTATGGGAAAATCACTTCAATTGTAAGCATGACTTAGCCAAAGAGGGTAAGAGTTGAGATGGGCACGAATTGAGATGGGTCCGAATTTACCAACAATTCCACAAAGAGGTTAATATGTTGCCATACATATAGTAAATAGGACAGAAAAGAAGGGAGACAGAATCGATGAAAAAAATGTGCTGTGTGTATAGGAACAAAAATAGAGCGTTGAAATGATTTGAGGAAGGAAATAAAGCTGAAACAAAATTCATAATTTGCCATCCTTCTTAGAATTTCCCCTGAAGAAACATCAATCTATCAAGGCTATTTATATAACACTTTTTGTTCAATCGTGGAAACTCAAACTGGACAGAAAATACCAGTACTTTCTTTTGTTTTTATCTAATCAACTTGGAAGTGGTAATAGTATATGTATAGAAATACAATATTTTTATTTAAAAAAAAAATGAATAATTGCAGTTTTCGGTGAAATACTTTCCACATGTTTGACATGCTTTTCGTATCGATGTAACAACAGTGACCCGTACACGCGCGATTCCTAATTAGGGGTGTTTGTATCATGTTGTTTTTATCATTTTCTGATTAATTGCAGTGTGTGGGTACCGTACCCTAATTTTGATTAGTATGTCTTTAAAATGTATAATGTGTGAATCGGAGAACTTTTAATGATATTTTATGTAGTTCAAATTGACCGACCATGGGTCTTTAACATTTAAGAGACTACAAGTCAATTCATGCCTTGTTTTGTTTGTTTTACAATTGAAGTAATCGGTTCTGGTACGCGTATTTTGCCATCATGGTCAATATTGTTTAGGGAAACTTCTACATTGTACGAGATCGTCCTCGAGAATACTGATGGACAGATCGAAATTAATAAATTATATTTTTTTTATTTCAATTAAGCCGGTACATATGACTTATAATTAATATATAGTAATTCTAAATTTAATCAACGGCACTGCAATCTCCCAATAATATTCACATTGAAAATAAATAAAATTGAAATTGGTAAATAAAAGACAATGTTAATGACAAGAAACTACATTTACGATTGTGTAGTAACTATAAGCTACAGATTTGAAATATTTTTGAAAGTGGCGTAGAAATTGCGATACACCATGAACGGGTGCGTGATTTCACGAGGGGTGCATTCCCGAGTGGAGTTATGCAACCAGGCGTGGTCTATCACAACATAATCATCACTTTTCTATGGGGTAACTAATACATGCCTTCCTATTTGACTAAAACAAACTCATCTTGTGACCTTGTCATATTGAACATTAACCTCTAAAAGGCTTCTATCTCGGTCATCTTGTTCAAACCGTTAGTGGTAGTGTTCTTCTTACAAAAAACTATTTTTCAAATCACACTTTTATTCGTATATGACGAAAATATAGTAACAATTCGCTGAAAAATATAGGTCTACAAGACTTGTTGAAATATATGTCAGTAAAGGTCAGTTCGGCGTCCTTCGTGAATTTTTGAGATATTTTAAATTTGCTTTAGAATGTTACTTTTCCTTTATTTTTTACCATTATACTCTTGTGATAGAATTGACAATTGAAGCGATAGACTGGACTGTTAACAATTCTTGCGTACAATTAATATGCAAATGAGTTTTGCTCAAGTTTCCCTTACTGTGTATTGCCAAGATCTGTCTGTGAAGTTGCGTCAGTCCTCTAACTGACGAGAAACTCGCGACAGTCTTTGAATTTGGGAAAATGTTTTACATGTACATGTACTGACCTAGATATTTTAAGGCTACTGATAGGAAGTATAGCATAAGGGTATAATACTGCCCTGTCACCGATGAAACGATGCTTATCAGCACAATATAAGCCATCAGTATGTGTAGTTCACGTTAGTCTGACCCGATTTTTAGCACACCATCATGGTGGGCTATCATTATGGCCCTGCATCCGTGGTCCGTCCTGAGCAATTCTTGTTTTCGTTATTCTCAGAAAGGATTGAGGGGATCTCCTTGAAATTTGACATGAAGGTTCCCCCGTTGCCTCTGTCTCTTATATGCTCAATACCTACTGAATTTCCGGCTTTTCTTTTGGAGAGTTTATCAGTCCATCGATGCAGTACTTTTGAATCTTAAGCATAACCACATCATAGTTTAGTGTATAATGGGCGCTTAACAAACTCAGGACTTGTAGAACTATAAACATTTTGGTGAAGCATATCACTGGATCCTGGCCTTTATTGTTTATTTTTCTTATTTATGATATTTCATGTTAGATGAATCAATACTCTTTGAGTGGGAAAATCAATGTGACATCTGAATATGGACCTTGTCCTTACATCGTATCTGAAAGTTAAATAATAATTCTAGAGATTTTCAAATTTCAGGTCGGAATTTTGTTTTCTGAAAAGGTGCGTGTACCCCCTTATTCTCTAACAAATTCTTGCTTCACATTTGAAATTTGTGTTCACTGAATCATGTATATTGTATAACGATTTTGAATCAGTATAATCGTGTTACCCCTAAACCCAACCACCCCTACCCCCGTTTAAAATAATCTGAATTCATCACCGTTATTTGACTTACTAAGTAGGCTACTTATATTGAAATTGACCAAATTTCATAAGACGCTATTTATTAAAACCACAAAACATATTTAAGATCAGACACTTAGTTCCCTCTAAACCATCATAAATTATTGACTAACTTTATTTATATGTGAAATCGTATTTCAGTAATATAAACTGTTTGATATGCTCTATTTAGGTAGTTGAACTGTATTTAGGCCTTTGTGCTCAGGTTAAATTCATCCGAACATCTATTAACGAGGGTGATACTAAATGAAGAACTCTACAGAACTTTAAAGAACTCTAGATTTTTGCGAGGTTCATTGGGTGTTATAAAGTTGCATTTAATTAGTATCTATTAATTTTCTACAAACAACTTAATTAATATGTTCTTTTATAGACAAAAAACTTGAATTTATAGATTTATTTGTTTTGATCAAACTCTTGTTCTGAATTAATCTTAAAACTTTTTATCTAATCATTAATTTTTGTTGAATTGGTTCTTTATATATATATATATATATATATATATATATATATATATATATATATATATATATATATATATATATATATATATATATATATATATATATATAACTGTCGTTTTCTAGATATACGGCCGAGTCGTCGTTTCAAGATGGCGTCTACTACTGTGATTATAGCTGATCGTAAAATTATTCAAAACTACTATAATTCGATTGTTATACACCTAATTATTCCCATAAAACTTGTAATATTTGGATTGTCTGTGGTCTAAAGAATAAATTTCGGCTATTTTTGCTGTAATATATAGTTATCTTATCTTATGTAGTTATAATTTATTATACATACTACCAATGATATAAAAAGGTTAAGCTTGAACTTTAAATATAACTAATGATATCATAAATTTGCCGTAGATATTTCTTAGTCAACGAATCCTTTCGTGATCCCCACATTCGTCAATCAATGGTTATATAAATACAGAGTTATCTTTCTTGTTCACTTGCACATTAAATCACCCACATGTAGACCTACACTCGAACGTAAAGGGAAGCAGTGTTCTGTTATCTGTCGCTAATGTATCCCTTGTCCGAGAGTTTCATTCATTTAAATTAACTTATATTCATTTTATATTCAAAACACACAGCCAAAACGACAAGTTATTCTCTTGATTTTAGACGAAACATGTTGAGTGTTGTATACCATATTTCCAGGTTTTCCAGTGTAGACTTTAAGTGTTAACCGGTTGGATTAAAACAAAAGCGCAAGGGAAATAATTGCCGGTTTTAGATTTACTTGACATCGGAGTAAAAAGGTAAGGATTTTCTTTATATTTCTGTAGTTGGATTATTTTTATTTTCAGACGTAACATTGCTGATACTTATCTCTAATAGACTAATGACATAACATTGACTAGCCTACCTGTACACATGTTACAATCGCACGTGACAAAGTGTGCACGTTCGATTTTTAAACATGTTTTGTCACCTTTGGTTTTGTCCGGGAGTAGGGCAGGCACGTCGGAACGGAATACACGTGGTGGTAATAAAGGACAGTATTTTATTGACTAATTGCCGATGACGAGAAAATATTTGTGTGTAACAACACAATACAATTTGTTGAACCGTACTGTACCAGTAGCCGGCTAGGACTATTGCATAATTTTGGCTAATTAGACATAATTTTCTCGAAGGGAAAAAAAAAGTATTGTTGAGACACATACTGAAGAAGAAATAATACCACAGCCGGCTACTGGTCCTAGCCGGCAACTGGCCCTCTACCAGTACACTGTCAAATTATTGGAATGGGCTCCCCGGCTTCGACGGACCTGGTAATACACCCCAAGCTCTCAAATTTTTCTGCCTTTTCTTGTTGTAACCTCGGACTATCGTGTAGACATTCATTCATGAGGAGGCACGTTCATGACAATTCAAATACAGTGTATTTACTATCTAACGGGCCATTTGGCTTCATAGTAAAATTGTAAAAACAATCATGATGCCATTAATGGAATTACCGGTCAATGGAAAGGTAAAATCCTTAAATTGCACTTGGCTAAGTCTATTCAGGGCTCTTATCTATAGTTCATGTTACAATCCGTACTTGCAATCAATCGAGAGAGAGAGAGAGAGATGCCAAACTAATGGTGTTTAAGCATGTTTGTTCAAGAATGTCTCCATTCATGTACAATACAAGGAGAGTTGTAAACAACATATTATTTTCATACAAAAGTTTAAAAAAAAAATCCAAAGATTAATATTTAGGACAAAATGTTATAGAGTAAATTGAAAGTGGCTAGTAAAAGAGCTAGAGGGAAAAGATGTCTTTGGGACCAAACCTGAAAGTTTAAAAAAGAGAAAGTGTTTAAAACTGTGTAGCATAAACTGAATTTGCAATGAAGCTGTTACTTATCCAGCTTTGAGCTTTATCTGATCTATTGCTGATACTTTTGTATTTCACGTGATAAAGGCCAAGGGGCAAAATTTGTGAATTAAAGTGTGTCTGCAACATTTCTTATTAAAATCATGACAAAAATGACTGACTAGCTTTTGATATATGATGGAAAATTGTTGTGAAACAACATTCAGACAAATAGAAAACAGGTGCACAGGTAAAACATGTAACCTTGTTGTGATGCATGTTTCACTATAGCTCAAATGTATTGTGTCAATAGCTGGTTTGTCATGATTTTATTAAGAGTTGTTATGTTTAAAAAACATTCATCAATCTATCTTGGTTTAACTACATGTACATTGTCAAATTCACTTACTTTGGCAGGGCGAACTAACCATTTAATTATCATAGAGATGATTCAACTGACTTTTGATTTATGATATGGATATAAACTGGCAAACTTTCTCACAAAATCAGCTTAGGTTCCAGTCAGACTCTGAGCTCAAGTTCACTATAATCAAAAGATTAATATTTAGGACAAAGGTGTCACTTTAGTATAAAACATTCTGCTTGTACCTAGTTTCCTTTTTTCAGAAGCTTTAAAATCTGTTTCAGTCCTACAAAGAAAATGTGACATATCTGGTGTGTCTAAATTAAAAACAATACTACTGGTACCTAATCCAAATAAAGTGGTGTACAGGTAAGACTTTTCCCCTTGCTCTGATTTTGTGCAGGAGAGAAAAAACTACCAAAAATTTACATCTCATCCCTATTACAATTTAAGGGGAAGAAGGTTACCCTGGGGTATACAAATAAACTTTTCATCAATTTTTTCTTATTTTTTGCAAACTTATTCATTATGAATTTATGAATTAATAGAATGAATAATATGGCACATTTATGAGTATATAATTATAAGGCATATTTACATATGCAAGAGTTATGCCCCTTCCAGGATTTTGATTCTTTTTATCAACTGAACTATTCATTTATCATTATTAAAAACCAGTCATTTATTTACAAAACTCATATTTTCTTGCTAACCTGGTAAACTTTGATCAAATGCCATGGTTTCAATGTGTTTTTATTATAGCTGGTGGATAAAGAGGACACAAGATTGAAAAATGTGACCCCTAAAATACCAAATTTTTATAATGCTTAAATCTTAAAGTCGGTCACTGTAAAAAATTTAGTCATGTTCAATTCAGAATGATTAATAATCATTTAGAGTCAATAAAACAAGTTGTGGATATATTGCGAAGAAATAACACCTTAAAGTATCCCGAAATTTAGTATTTTTTAATCAAAAAATTCTTTAAGAGAAGACTGTACCACCATTTGACCTAGAGTGTGACCTTGAACATGACCTTGGCCTTAACTGATGCTGCACCTCATCACAATGAACCGTTCCTATAAGTTTCACAAACGTATCATATACACTATAAGATAGTGTTGATAATTTATGTCAAAATATGTCTGTACCCAAAGAAACAGACAGAGGGACAAAAGATGCCAGACAATGTGAAGCTGTGTTTCATAGCTGTCATCTTTGTTTAGATTGTGAACATCATTTCCAGTTTATATTACTATATTGACAATCTGGTCACATGACCAGGTGTCCCTTTCCCCCTGAGATTAGACTGAGTTTGTAAACATATTGTGCATTTTATCTTGGTATACATATAGCCCCTAATTACATGTACATGTACATATTTATTGTAATACTGTTTGGACAAGTGGCGTTTGCATTCAGACAGGTAAATTTGAAGACTACAGGATATATTTGTGTAGATGATATACAACTGAGTTCTGTACACATTTCTATTGATCAAATTGAATTCAATTATTGTAACATGTATTACATGTAGTCATACATGTATACATTTATTTTTTATCAAAATTGGCAAATTGTAAAATCCAGTAGTATACATTACTATTTTTTTAAAATTAAAGTCAATATCTACAAGGTTTTATAATGAAATTGAAATCTGTTCATAAATGTTCATTTTGTTGACACTTCAACAGGTATTGTTTTATACAAATGTATCCTTAACTGGCAGAGACTTTTAATATACATTAACTACATCAGTATATGTATGAGGAAGTTGTAAGAAATCATATAAAGATCATTGTGACAAAGTTCCAAGGTCATGGCCTTAAAATTCAGGTCAAAAGCACATGATAAATATCATCTGCATAGTGGGATAATGTACTAAACTAGCTAGATGAGCACCTTAAGCCCCCCCTTTGGGCCTCTTGTCAAACTCTTTACAAGAAAAGACCTAGATAAAGGCATAAAATATATGTAGATATTCAGTATAGTGCTGTGACAGCACATGCACTCATTAGATAGTCATTATCGGTGCACATGCACTCGTCATATATTCAGTACAGTACACACAAATTGACACATTAGAAAAGTTTATTTACATGTACAATAACATGTATATTGTTTTAAAATTGACTTAGATAGTGTAAATTCCAATCACAGGGAGTGATCCTACACATGTCAATTACTGAAATAGTACATATTATACATGTATATCAGAGTTTTTGAAATTCACTGGTCTTACCAGAAAAACTGGTAAATTCACTGGTCTTACCAGAAAAACTGGTAAATTTTACAAAAGACCAGTGAAATCTATCTGATAACTGGTCCAATTGACCAGTAATGTACCATTTCTTTTCAATTGTGTACATGTATATATGCAGACCAGTCAAAAATATTTCTTTGACCAGTGAAATTCCTTTATTCACTGGCCCGGTTAACCAGTACCGGTAATTTTTTTTTATTTCAAAATGTCTGGTATTTGTTATTTATGTTATGACAACAATTAAATATTAGATGACTTTCAGTTGCTTCATATATATACTTAACTTTCATTAAAAAACAAAAGAGAGTCTACATCAGTACATGTACAAAAGTACAAATCTGAATTTATTTGTTCAAAACTTAACATTATTTAAGAATGTTTTACCAATTTATTGGATAAGCTCAGTTTGACTTACAGAAAAGTTCCATTTTCCAAGAAATGTGTGGCATTGCTAAAGAATATGTGTATATACATGCACCAGCATATGTAGTCGTTAATCAAAATTTGCTGTTTTTACCACATGCTTATTTTAACTTTTATATTAAATATCCACTAGCTAAAATGAAAAATCACACTGGAGAAAATCAACATCATTTGGATCCTAAAGAATACATTATGCTTTATTGAAGTAATTTTGTATTATGTAAATCACATTTATTAGATATGTATATAAAATATGAAGAAACAACAAAAATTATCGTTAGTAATTCCAGTTTATGTCCAACCCTGATAGTATTGTTCATTTTTCTTTTTAGATTAGGGAAAGGTTGAACTATTTTTTATTGAGTTATTGCTCTTATACTGCAGATCTATAGTGTTTACATGTAAATCTCTCAAAATAGAAATAGCTGGATAGAGGGAAGCCGATTAAGTGAAGAGAAATTAAATTCCCTTGACACACAAGTTGACATCTTTGATGTATAAACATGTCATTGTGTAAAGTGGTGCATGTTAGACCACCAACGCTAAAAAGTGACCTGTCCGGAAGGCACAGGTACATGTAGCCTATATCATATTAAATTGTATAAAAAAACACCTGTACTTTATGTAGGTTTACCAAATGCTGGTTCACATGGTCATGTTTACTTATTTTATGATTCCAGAAATAGACTACATATTTATGGTACTCTGAACTAAACAGACTGAAATACCGGTATTTATTTTTACAAACGTCCATATGTACAATTATGTATCGTTCATGTGAACATGTTGATGAGGATTTTAGGGTGTCTATGATTATAGTCATGTTAAAATATAAACATACATTTTACATATGCATTGTATACATGTATAATTAAATTTGAATATGCAAATCCCTATTTTGGTACTCTGAACTAAACAGACTGAAATACCGGTATTTATTTTTACAAACGTCCATATGTACAATTATGTATCGTTCATGTGAACATGTTGATGAGGATTTTAGGGTGTCTATGATTATAGTCATGTTAAAATATAAACATACATTTTACATATGCATTGTATACATGTATAATTAAATTTGAATATGCAAATCCCTAGTTATATTGCCATGGAGGCATGGACTAGTAATTATAGTCAAAAATAATGATAAATCCTATTACATTAAAGTTTGTTTGTTTATTGTTGTTTAACGTCCCACTCAAGAATATTTCACTCATATGGAGACGTCACCAAATGCCGATGAAGGGCTTCAAATTTTGGCCTATGCTCGGCACTTACGGCCATTGAGCAGTGAGGGTTCTTTAACGTGCCGACACCTACTGTGACACGGGACCTCCAGTTTTTACTGTCTCATCCGAAAGACAGGAAACCATCCTGTCGCCGGCGGGACTCGAACTCACGACCTCACGATCCAGAGTCGAGCACGCTACCGACTGAGCCAGGTCGGCTCTACATTAAAGTAAAAACTACAAGAGTAGTACAAAAATACAATGTGCATTTACATGTATGTAAAGGAGATGTGGAAACAATTTTTTAAAGCACTTGAGCCAAACACTGAGTTGACCTACATGCACTGTGATCTATCATCATCCAGGAGTGTCCTTTGTCTGACTGCCTATTGTGCAAACGTTTACATTTTGAACTAAAAATCTATACAAGAAATTATGAAAAAAAAATCACTGGAATGTTCAGCACAGTATATTTTCCTAATGAAATGTTTTTATTGGGGGTTTGGTCTTGTATTATAAGTCAAGGGCACTCATCTTGAAAAAAAAAAAACATTTTTGTTTTTCAAAATGAGGCTGAAAGATTCACATGAAAATTAACTGGAATGATTATGTTCAGTATGTCATTTTGATGAAGAACCTATATTTTTATGTTTTGTCCAAAATTCAAGATGGCTATGACAGCCATTTTTAAAAATGTTGATTTGAACCAGCTCTGTTTAGAAGATTACCAATCATGACCATAATCATTCTTAGCTTACGTTATATATTTATATGTACTTTAGAATTTGTGTTGATTATGTTTGAATTTAATTTGAAAATGATTGACACACATAGAATCGTCTCATGTTGGCCAAAATTGTCAGGTGACCACCTATGGGAATAATTTCCCCATTATTGAAGTGAAGTTTTTTTAATAATGTTTTGGCCATTATCTCGAAAGTATGATGGAGAAAAAGTGTAAGAACAAAAATTATCAACATGCAAAACAGCCAAGAGTAACAATAGTTTTGGTAGAAAAAAAGAAGTCATCTGTTGATAGATTTACATTCCATGTGGTTTTAATGGAACATACTTATTACATCATTATATTGTCAGGGGCAGATCCATGATTTTTTTAAAAAGGGGGGGTTGAGAGTTTTTATCATTATGAAATGCAAGAGTCAAAGATTGGTGCCTTCAGAAGGGAGGGGTCTGGGGCCATTTTGACTTTTTCAGTTGAATCCACCAATGATTGGACTTTATGTTTTGTGAAAAATGGCCGACAGTATTCTTTGACAACAGGTGCATAACAACGTGGTACATATGATTTTATTGTTACTAACAACTATTTGATTAGCAATTGACACAGTTCTGCATTAAATATTGATTATTCAAATACATATAATTGTATTTTATAGGTTGGTATCATTAATTTGCATTTATTTTATCATATTACTTGACCTACAGACATAAAAATGGCAATGTTTTGCTCTTTCACCAAAGCCATGTGTTTTGTAGTTTTTTAATGATTTGAACAATTTGAGGTGAGGAGAGGCAGACATTTTATTTTCATGAACATTGGCAAATTAATTGTGAAAACTATGGTGCGAATTTCCAGGCAAATGTATATTTCAGTAATTTCTGGAATTAGTTGAACATTGCAATAAAAAGAATTGAAACAATATGAATAATAAAAATGTCTAATTCAACATTTCCAGCATAGGTTTTATTTCATTAGATTATACAATATGATTAACTTACAATGCCTCAAATATGGTTTAACTCTTTTTCACTCTTATACATTTCAATTTGTTGATGCATTTTTTAAAAACAATGCAGTGAGATTTGTTTTCTTCCTTTTAGTTTGTTTGTTTGTTTATTGTTGTTTAACGTCCCACTCAAGAATCTTTCACTCATATGGAGACGTCACCAATGCCGGTGAAGCGCTTCAAATTTTGGCCTATGCTCGACACCTATGGCCATTGAGCAGTGAGGGTTCTTTAACGTGCAGACACTCACTGTGACACGGGACCTCGGTTTTTACTGTCTCAGTCCGAAGGACAGGAGCGTATCCGGGTTGGTAATCTTCCTTTTTAGTAAATAGATGTAGAATATAAACATTTTACAGTAGGATAATGATGTATATAATCCTATGAAATTCTTTGAAAGTGAACATTTAATTAAAAATTCAATTGTAATTGCTGTTTTTTGGATGTACAACTCCCATCCATGCGTTCTTCGATCTCTTCACTGCCAGTTCATCCTTTCTCACTCTAGTGTCTACATTTCTCGATGGAATTTCATGAAATTCATGTCAAGCGTTACACCATCAACATCTTTGATGAGTTTGAAAGTATGTTTTAAGTTTTGCACCTTGGAAATTGATTTTTGTACTTTCTTGTGTAAGCACTCTTATGCCTACACATGTGAATTGATTTAAGAATCACAGTGGAGTTTGAAATTCAGTGCTGTGTCGTCATTTTTTGTTGGAGTTATTGCTCTTTGAAATCTGAATTGTTGCTTATATCTTTTCTTTTAAGCTCTTCTATGCTAGTGAATTTGAACCTGTAAGAAAAAAAGTATAACCTTGTGTCTATTGTGCTCCAGTTTGAGTTAAGTTCCTGGTATTTTGTTGGAGTTACAGCACTTTCAACTTAGACAAAAAGAAAAAGCTGTGTGATCATTTTTCCCTTGGAAATGGCATTTTTTTGTTGAAAATTTCTTGTGACAGCACTGTAACACCTACAAATCTCAATTGATTTAATTGAAAAAATTATTCTAGTTGTGTGTTGGCATTATCTCTGTCCTCTGTGAGTTTCAGTACACTACCTTCATTTTTGTTGGCGTGATTGCTCTTTGAAATCTGAAGTTTTGCTTATTTTTATCCCTCACTTTTGCTGAAGCGGGGGATATTAATTTGGGTTTGTCCGTCTGTCCATCTGTCTGTCACACTTTGTTTCTGTGCAATCACGGCAGCTAATATTATCCAATTTATTTTAAACTTGGTGCCGAGTTTGATTGCCACACTTTGGCGGATGTTATTTGTTGGAGTTATGGCCCTTGGTTAACAAAAAATGTCATTTTCTGCCGTTCCTGTGCAATCATGGCAGCAAATATCTGAATTTCTTCAAACTTGGTAACAAGGTTAAATGCCTAAAGGGCTCGATCATGTTTTATCTCCACTTTTGGCGGACGTTATTTGGTGGAGTTATGGCCACTTGATTAACAAAAAATGTCATTTTCTGCCATTCCCGTGCAATCATGACAACAAATATTATCTGATTTTCTTTAAAGTTGGTAGGAAGTTTAAATGCTTAAAGTGCTCAGCCATGTTCGATTGCCACTTTTGGCGTACATTATTTGATTGTTTGGCGGAGTTATGGCCCCTTGATTAACGAAGAATGTCATTATATGCAGTTTCCTTGCAATATGGCAACAAATATTATATGATTTTCTTGAAACTTGGTAACAAGGTTAAATGCCTAGAGGACCCAGCACGTGGACAATTTTAGAAACAAATATTTCGAAAGACCAACTTTGCCTGATTTATTTGTGATATACAAAAATAAACGCTAAGGGTAATAAGAATAGAATATATATTAACTGCAAGTAGAACGTACTCATTGGACATTCGGTAATCTTTGTACAAATTAGCGAAAGTTAATTTGCAATGCTCAGAGTAATGGCGGACAAAAACTGATATTACGGGTAACGTTTGGCAAGATTGTTGCAATTATACGCATGTCTTTGTTATTCTAACCACCAGATAATCTCTTTGGGATATATATGAGATAATATAAAATAATACATAAAACTGCATGTACAAATTTTCACTTACGACAGCTGATATCGCTTTGTTAGATACGATTATCAGTAATATCATTGATAAAGAAAAAGAGAAGAGGACCAAGTACCGAGCATTGGGATACATCCGGAAATTTAAACATACATGTTATGTCTGTTGAAGATTTTTTTTACAACTTCTCAAAGAGGTTAAATAAAAGACCTGTAATACCACAGTTAAGCTTGCATGCCATACTTTATTAAATGCTTTTGAATCATCACAGAGTACTGTTTTTCTTTAGTTTTCTGTTAATATAGATATCATGATATATTTTTAACAACTGGAAACTAGCATTAACTCTTTCCACTGTACTTAACAATGCTATAGGCTTGTAATTACATGGGATATGTCTGTTATCCTTTTTGAAGAAAAGGCATAACTCTAGTTTTTTCAACAAGGATTGAACGACATCATCGTTAAAACACTTTTAAATAGAATCATAAGAGGAAAACTTAAAGTTCGGACAGTATTACGTAGCATGTTGTGACTACTAGTCAATTGCCCAACCGCTTTGTTTTTAATGATAAAAGAATATAGATGACATCGTCTTGCTTAAAATCAATTTAGGAAACTTTTTTGTTTTTGTTTTTTGTCAATGTGTATGCGCTATTGTAGATGCTAGTATGACATCATCAAAAGGGTTGTTTGGTATCCCGTGATCCATAACTACATGTATTTTGATCGACAAAAAAAAAAGATAGATTAAAATAATTTGAACTGTAGTATTTTTTTTCTAGTTACAAATAATATCTACAATTTTGATTACCTGATTTTTATAAATTGTATCTACAAAAATAGTTTTGTAACCTACTGTCATTTGCTTACTTTTAAATTGAAGATAAATTCAAAAGTGAGCTCACTTTTGAATTTATCTTCAATTTAAAAGTAAGCAAATGGCACTACTGTCATTTTGAAGATGTGATGAATTAGTTATATTTTTAGTCCGAATGGTAGCCATTGCTTACTGTCTTTCATCTCTCAAATGGAACGTTGTCATTAGGATATCAGAAGTCGCTTTATTGTCAACATTTTGCAAATTTTGCGGTCGGAATAATGACCTTGTTTGTAATTACAGTATTTCACTAATTGAAATGTTGAATGCCTGTTCGATAGTAGTTGTTGAATCAACTTTACCTGATTCCGACGAGGACTCGTCCTCAATTATTAGAATTTGACGATGGATTTTTGGCGGATGTGGTATTTTTAGCTCACCTGAATGGAAGATTCAAGTTAGCTTTTCTGATTCCTTTTGTCCTTTGTCCGTCTGTCCGTAAACTTTTTACATTTTCGACATCTCCTCCAAAACCGCTGAAGGCATTTTGGTGAAACTTTATAGGAAGTAAGTACTCAAGGTCCTCTACCAACTCCAAGTTTCTTAATTTCGGCCCGATCGGCTCTGGGGTGGATTCAGGGTTGGGCAAAAGAGGCCTGGAGGGGTACCCCTCTTTAAAAATCGTCTTCTCCAGAACCGCTGTATGAATTGAAAAACTAATTGTATCTGAATGATCTACATAGATGTATGATTCAAGTTTGTTAATTTCGTTGAAATCTGAAAATAGGTTTTTGACGTGTTTTTGACTGCAAAAATTGAGGGAAAGGGGGGAGTAATTTTCCACATTTTGGACTTGTCTTTTCCAAAACCGTTTAAGGGATTTTGATGAAAATTTATAGGAAGTAAGCACTCTAGGTCCTCTACCAAGTTGTTAATTTCGGCCAGATTGATTCAGGGTTGGGCAAAAGAGACCCCAGGGGTTATCATTCTTTAAAAATCTTCTCCTCCAGAACCGCTGAAAAACTAATTGCATCTGAGTGATCTACATAGATGTATGATTCAAGTGTGGTAATTTTTTACCTGTTGAAGAAGTCGATGATTAAAGTCTGGTAATTTTGGACATGTTTTTGACATCTTTCCAAGCTTTGTCATTTTCATTCATTTTTAAGTCTCCTCCACTCCTAAGAAATGTTAAAATAATTTGAGATTCCCATATTTGTAAGATACCAACACAGTTCAAGTGAGCGATGTGGCCGATGGGCCTCTTGTTTGTAATTAAGTTTTGCAAGTGACCTTGGATTCAGCAACATTACATATTAAATGGATTATGAACGATTTGACCTTGAACTCTTACCGCTTTTATTAACAAGTCTTGTGTAATATTGTTGATATGATAATGAAGAAACAAGAGAAAATTTGAGAATCTGTTACTATTGGAAGTTACACAGTTGTGATTGTCCATTGCATTGTCAGTTTAATATTTCAGTTGCACTGTTAGGAGGTACACTATTGCAGTTGTCTATTACATTAATAGTTTACTATTGTTATATTATTGTTTGAAGGCACACTGTTGTGATTTTCATTTTATTGCCACTCAACTATTGGAATAGATCTATTGGAAGGTACACTATTATTATTGTAAATATACCATCGAAGGGTATGTACACTATTGTAATTGTCTAATAAAGTCTTTTATATTGCCAGTCTACAATTACAATAGTTCTACACTATTGTGATTGTCTATTGTATTACCAGTTTACTGTTGAAGTACTACTGGAGGATACAATGTTGTGATTGTCTATTGTATTACCAGTTTACTGTTGAAGTACTACTGGAGGATACAATGTTGTGATTGTCTATTGTATTACCAGTTTACTGTTGAAGTACTACTGGAGGGTACAATATTGTGATTGTCTATTGTATTACCAGTTTACTGTTGAAGTACTACTGGAGGATACATTTTTGTGATTGTCTATTGTATTACCAGTTTACTGTTGAAGTACTACTGGAGGGTACAATGTTGTGATTGTCTATTGTATTACCAGTTTACTGTTGAAGTACTACTGGAGGGTACACTATTGTGATTGTCTATTGTATTACCAGCTTACTGTTGAAGTACTACTGGAGGGTACAATGTTGTGATTGTCTATTGTATTACCAGTTTACTGTTGAAGTACTACTGGAGGATACAATGTTGTGATTGTCTATTGTATTACCAGGGTTCACATTAACAAGTGCCATTTTAGGAAAATGCTAAAAATATTATAAATTGGCTCAAAAATAATGTTTTTGGCTAAATGTTTTGATCAAATAAAATCATTGGTAATTTTGTGATAATCGGGGGAGGGGGGGATCAGTCCTAAAGTAATATATTATTAAAATACAAGTGAATACTGATCTCTCCCTGCCATTAACAAGTAAATTGAGGACTAATTAACCAATTTGATAAGTACTAGTGTCAGCATTGCAAACACTGGTTGTGTTAATTATGATTAGGGAGAACAAGTGACACCTTGAGCATACCCCAAAACAACGATTGTGATTCCTACAGGCAGTTATATGATAATATTAATATAACAGTGGTGAAGAAATGGAATTAGTTTTAAACTTTTTGATAGCCTTGGATACTTGTTGTGTATTCATTTTGCTGAATGCAATTTTATTTGGCTAAAAGAATATTCATTTTGCTAATTTTGTGACTCATAAATTTGAAATCTTGGTGTGAACCCTGGCCCAGTATATTAATGTAAAATTACCATTGAATGGTACACTATTGTGATTGTCTATTACATTGCCAGCTTACTATTGATATATTACTACTGAAATGTACACTATTGTGATTATCTATTTCATTGCCAGAGTCATATTACAATAGTTCTATTGCAAGGTACACTATGGTGATTGTCTATTTCATTGCCAGAGTCATATTACAATAGTTCTATTGCAAGGTACACTATGGTGATTGTCTATTTCATTGCCAGAGTCATATTACAATAGTTCTATTGCAAGGTACACTATGGTGATTGTCTATTTCATTGCCAGAGTCATATTACAATAGTTCTATTGCAAGGTACACTATGGTGATTGTCTATTTCATTGCCAGAGTCATGTTACAATAGTTCCATTGAAAAGTACACTATGGTGATTGTCTGTTGCATCGCCGGATTCATATTGCAAAAGTTCTGTTGTAAGATACAGTACACGATATCGATGTTGTGAGATCGATTAAATTAGAGCTGAACTGATGAACTCTTATTGGCAGAAATGATCGTCATAGTTACACCATAGTTTTGTGCACAGATGACTAGTACACACTTATTGACCGACTTCAAGGGCAAAAACAAGTACATGTATATTATCCACCGAAACGCTAACTATTTCTCCAATATTGTTTTATAAATCTACCCGGAGACGTTTCTTATCTGCCTACCTAGCAGTGGTTATTTTTGGTCTGATAAACAATCATTCGGATGTCTCGGGTACAGAAAAATAATTTACCTTTTAAATCCTCCGATGAACACACAATTATTTATTTATTATTAACAGAAACGATCGTCATGAGCATTATAACTTTGGAATTATGTTTATGATATTTTCGTTCACTCCCAGCTAATAGATCTTGAAACTATTAAATAGTTGATTGTTCTTAACCGGTTAATAGCCCTCAGAGAATGTATTCGTTTTAACATTTCGCTGAACAACATAGCTTTGGCATCATGACCACAAGTCTACGGGGACTTAAGTTTTGCGTTGTTTGGAAAATTACTTCATCATTTCTTCATCGAAGCTTCCCATAATTGTTGCAGATATATATATATATATTGAAAGTGTTCCAGTTTACTCCTCCCTATGTGGTCTCTTCTTATATATATTTAGAAGGTAATAAAAAGATCAGGTCCAGTTTGGTATTCACATCGAAATAGTAAGGTTGAGTTAATCAGTTGCAAGTGAAAAAGTGCCAAACCTGGGTTTCTCAAGCAATCTTCACAAAATATATTGGGATTTTTTTTGCCTTTTTGCTTCTTTTTTGTTATTTTCTATCAATATAAGAAATGAAGAGGAAAAACAGAATTTTTGAAGAAAAAAACAGCTAATGCCGGAGTGTTCTACTATCCTTATGTTTAAAGTAATCCCTTTTGGTATTTATTTCCTGACTATATCTAAGTAATTTCTTCTTTCTGGAGGAAACACGTGATTTACTTCATTTTAAAACAAAAAACCATCGATATAAACGTGGTAAGTCAGCTACTGCTAAAAGGAATTAAAAGTTCATGTAATATTATATAAGTAAGAATATGTATTTGAGAATGAAGATCAAGCATGCAGAGGAGGCTCTAATGTGAATCCAACCGCAAAATACCTGCGAAATAGAATGGAGCAATTGAGAAAGTCCTGCATGATTTGCATTGTACTATCTACATTATTGGGTTGTTTTGGAATGTCTGATGTCAACACAGCATTTGTGTTCAGTACATGAAAACAGTTTTTGTTGAATCGCGCCTGCGCGGCTACTATTTAGTGTACGATTCGACTTCATAACTGAGTGTCAGTGATAAAAATATAAAAGGCTTACAATGAATTCCACTGTGAATGAAAAAATAAAATATATGACATTAGACGAGTGTTAGGATCAAATTATACATTAAATTAGATTATTTGATGGTAATATTACAGCGAGCACATTACTGAATATCGTGAATGGTAACTGTTACAAAGATCTCTTATATGTATTGGATATATATTCCATTGGCAGTTAGGTTTTCATTTTTGAAATGTGTCAATGCATAGCCATGCACTAGTCCCAAATACATTCTCTTTATCAAAGTAAAAGAAAAGATTAATACAATTTTCGCTTACAGAACATCGCCTGCACAATCTTGTTATTTAGTGGATAAACACTCTTATTTTGCTTTCTTGGATCCATATATCACTTAATATTTTCAATATGAAGGTAATCATATATATATACAAAATAAAATGTTTAATTTGTAGTAGTGCAACGATATACCGAACTACGATATATCGCGGTATTTTACCTTCGGTACGATATACCGTACGTTGATTTCATGCCACGATACACCTACGATGTTTTCCGGATTCTTCCGTTTCCGGTTTTATACTCTGTATACTCTATTTCCGGTTCACCGATAAACAAACAACATGGTAAAAAGCATGTTACCCACGAGGGAAACGGACGAACTTGTGCCCCCACGGCACTTTCGTCATACAAGTCGCCGATATGGGCTCACGTGGGGTTCAGAAGCTACAAATGTTAGGAGGCTGAACATAAGTTTGGAAAACGTGCACCACTTGTCGTCTTTGTAACACGGATATACCTTACAAAACTGATGAAACCACGTTGACTAACGTGTCGTTTGACATGAAATGACATCATTCAAACGTAAATTATAAATTATGAATCGAAGCCTAAAATTAAAATAAATCGTAGATTCGCAGGGGCAAGGTAGTTTGCAACAATCAATGAACACAAAGTTAATCAATTCGCCGAGGGCCAAGGCTATTTCAAAAGCAATAACTCAGTTTATTGTGACTTTTTACGACCTTTCAGTTCAGTGAAATCTGATGGTTTCAGAAAATTGATTGAGATTTTAGAGCCAAAATATCTCGAATATATTTCTATAAAAATGTTGTCACTAATTTATTTAACAGGATTATCTCATTTTTTTGACATTAGAAGTAAACAAAACAATAAACAGTATATGTGAATCAAAAACTTTATTTTTTAAAATAATTGCACAGAAATGCATTGGTGTCATTTATTGAATTTTCAACTTAGTTGTTTTATTCCTTTGTTTAGTAAATGTATCGTATCGTCAGGTTCGAATCGCAATACGTATCGTATCGTCATTACAGTGTATCGTTGCGGCCCTAATAAATTGTGCGTAATAAGTTCCTGCATTGCAATCATAAAGTGGAACCGACGAATTAGAATAAAGTTTAAATATATGTATACTGAAACAAGATGGCAAATGATACAGTTTTGATTAGGCAATGCCTGTTGGATCCTCTGAAGTGAGTGTAGTACGTTCTGGAATACACAACGAAATAAGTGTCGCTGTGTGTCATCACATGCATGGTTTATCTTCTTATTCACACATCATCTATTACTTTGGTTGCCGTACTGACGATTGCAAGTGATTGCAGAATTAAAACAGACGTATATCCATGTTGGTCAACATTATAGGTTCCACTTGTAAACAAAACAACCTGGTGCGTATGAATTTATAATTATATTTAACTTTTGTCTAAAAATACTATCCCAGAAAATATTTCTCTTTATTTAATCATTTAATTATATTCATTAATAGATTGCGTAATCAACTAAATTCCAAATTTTGTTGTTAACTAAAACAATAAACTATAGTTTTTGGGAGCCGCTAGATCCTATTTGCGTAATTTGCGGTTAATTGTCTAGACAGAATCACGGAAACTTATTGATATCGACAATAACAAACACATGTTTGCGGCACAAATGGATATGGTAGGAATATCCAAATCGTGTATGTATCATTATCGACTTTATCTTAATTCTGTACAATTATTCATAGAACACATACGATAAACTTGGTGCTTTTTTATGTTGTTAATATTTATCATTAAAAGAAACGTTGCATTCTCCTGTGAACTCTTTTGTTTGAGCGGAATTGATTGAATGTACAATAAAAATAAATCAAGGATCACAAATTTTCAACTTGAATTTTTAGTTTACCACGGGTATATCTCGTATCAGATTTGATAAAGTAGTAAATTAATGTTCTCCTTCATGTTCCGGTGTGAGAAAGTTTGTAGCATTCACCATTTTCAAGAAAACTGATAAATTGAAAATTGTAGTTGTTAGGCAATGCACATTCTTGAATTTTATCCATAAATAAACAGGTGACGTGTTACGTAACCTCGTAGTCTTTCAAATGAGGCAGAAAACCGAGGTCCCGTGTCGCAGAAGACATAAAGAAAGAAACGTAAAAGAACCCTCACTGGATTGACATCAGTCCTTAATACAGACCACAATATGTAGCACTTCACGTCAAAGCTGGTGACCTCTCAGTATAAGTGAAAAATTCTTGACAGGATGTAAACAACAATTAAACAAACAAATAAACAAAACAAGACGTCACCTCGTAAAAATCACAGATATGCAAGTATTAATTTTCAGGATTCAACCCCAGAATACATACTGAACACCGTTATAATGGACATCGCTTATCACAGACTTTTTAAGCCTGCACGCGTTACAAACGATGACTGTTCTGAACAGAAACGTCTTTTCCCTAAACTTAAATTTACAAATAAAGGCATAGACGCAATTGGCAATGTTCTAAATCACAAACAAGTTCAGTCCTGTGTTTCACCATATTTTAAATTGAAGACCACGCCTTCCATTTCATATAGCTATCTATACACCTAGCATCGCATCCTAGCTATTCAATTACAAACAAAACATCTTCTACACAACACTGTCACATGTTCATGTGCTTCATCTCCGTTCAAATATAATCCTGTTGGACATGTCATCATCGGCGACGTTTCTATTGTTGAAAATGAAAGCCTCAACAATCTAATTTTAAGGGGCCCTAAATACCGGGAAGCCCGTTCCTTTAATTGGCATCAGAATTTCAGTTTAGTTATGAATTCTGTCGAAGATTATGCCAGACGATGGGGCAAACATGAGGACGTAGAACCAAACACTTTGTCTGAATGGCTAAAAGCCATACGATGGTTGATAAAATCTCGTATTCGAAAACTTAAAGGGACTATGAAAACACGTTATCCCTCTGTATTTAGTGATCAAGAAGTAGTAACTGAACTGGATAGATTACATGACCAATATGTACTGGTACCAGCAGACAAAGCCTCAAATATTATAGTTTTTATTTGTAAGGCACATTACTATAAATTACTATAATTGTTTATTAGAAGAACTTGGGTTTAATACCCATTCTGGAAATCCTACATACACGCGTAGCTCACTTTCAAAGGACGAGATCCTTCAAAATTACGTGTCCGTATTACGCTCATTTGATATACCTACAACGGATACCGATTTTGAGCTACCACATTTATATTGGATACATAAACTTAATAAAACTCCATATAACTTTATAAGCAAAGATACATAGCAGGATCCAGCAAATGTTCTACCAGACCTTTATCTTTACTCCTTACCAAGATATTGGTAGCGGTGTAAATCAGATGTGGATACTTAAAAATTCTAATCAGCTTAGAAAATTTGAAAGCACAGTTTGTCTCGAATTCACAGTATCAAAACTTATGACTTCTCTGCTCTTTACACAGCTATTCCACATAAAAAAATAAAAATAAAGACTTTTTAGCATCATAGACAACTGTTTTTCACTAAAGGTGGTACCCGAAAATTTAAATATCTAGTGATTGGCTCTCAGGATACTTATGTCGTCAAACACCACTCTGATTCTACACAAATACACTGAAGTTGATAAAAACATCCTGGAATTTCTAATAGACAAAATATTTGTAATGTTCGGAGACGTGGTCTTTCAACAAACTGTCGGCATTCCTATGGGAACCGATTGTGCCCCTTTATTGGCCAACCTGTTCCTTTATTCATACGAAGCAGACTTCATTCAGAAACTCCTGAATTAAAAGAAGAAAACGTTAGCGGTGTCCTTTGATTTGACATTTAGATATATTGACGGCGTTTTGTCAATTAATAATTTTCATACATATGTCAATGCGATATATCCCAGCGAACTAGAAATTAAAGATGCAACAGAATCAACACACACGCTTCATACTTAGACATTTTACTTAATATAAACACAGACGGGAAATTAGCAACTAAGCTATACGACAAACGCGACGATTTCGGCTTTCCCACCCTAAATATTCCACATGCAAGTAGTAATATCCCTCAGTCACCCGCATATGGAGTTTAAATTTCACAAATGATCCGATATGTCAGGGCGTGTACAACATATGAATATTTCATATACAGAGGTAAACTACTCACTGACAAATTATTGACACAGGGATATCGAAAACCGCGTTTAATGTCAACGTTCCGCAAATTTTACGGTCGGTATAATTGGCTTGTTTGCGATTACTCTGTTTCACTAAGTGAAATGTTGAGTTGCCTTTTCGTTGGCGGTTAATGAGACATCTGTACCAATTGTGACGAGGATACACTCCTCACGTATTTCATTGGACTTGACTGTGGACTCACGGCGGATGTGACTGGTCGACAGGGGATGCTTACTCCATGGCACCTGATCCCACCTCTTGGTTTCCAGAGGTCCGTGTTTGTCCATTTTTACCGGATTTGTACTATTGATTTATACTTTGGTATCTGAGATTTTTTATATATAAAGAAAGACGATATACAAATCTGATGTCCGATGATATTAAATTTCGCTTTATTCACGGTGTTGAGGAATAATCGAATTTTAAATCAGTAACATTTTTTTCAATAACAGGGCTCACCCTGGACACCGAAGCTGATAGCTATAATATTAGCCAACCAGAATTTTTTAGCCAATAGAAATTTTAATTAGCCAGGTGGTCAATGAATATTGATATTGAATTATTGTAAATATATGTTTTTTAATTTTACAAAAGAAAAAGAAATTACAAAAGAATATTTTATAAATGCTGGTACAATGATACACATGAAACATGATCTAAGATATTAGCCAGAAAATCAGTCAGTTACATTTTTTCCTAGCCAGTTTGTTAAAAATTAAGCCAATGGCTACATTGGCTAATGACAGGTTGAGCCCTGAATAACATCATATTGTACATGCGCAATATGACACCACTTTATCTTTAGAAAAACACATACTTTTCAAATTGGAGCTCAACTGATGACGTCTAATTGACAGAAACGGTATCGTCTTGAGCAATGTTACTTTGGTATTATGTCTATAATATTTAACAGGTTGCCATTACAGGATTTGATGTTATTCTATGCGCCTCCAGAGCGCGAATTCAACAAACTGCGATCATAGCAGAAAAAAGCGTGAACATTACAACCCATGAAATTAAATTCCTATATATTAACATAAGCGGTAATTGATTTTCAGTTAAAACATTTTACATGGTGCACACATGAATATCAATTTTGTAATATAAATGTAAATGAAACCGGTACAGTTGTTGAAACTTCTTGAGACAGCAATCTAATTTTCTGTGTAGGATTTTTCTAAAACAATTTTGTTTTTCACTAGATAAAAATATAAGACGAATCAATACACAACGTTCATTGCAGATATATCGTTTTTCTGTATATTTCATAATTAAGATAGGTGGACACAAACAAAATCAAGGATGAACGTGAAATATTATATCATGTCAATAGTAAGTAGTTATTTAAAGAATATCAAGTGTCGGAGTAGTACCAAATACATTTTATTGTTTTGCGTATTTACATTTTATATCGTTTTTTAAATAGTTGAAAAATAAAAATGAATCAAGGAGACGAGGCCTCTGTAATATAATGATTTTAAAATGTATAAAACAGCTTTTTAAATACTTGAAGTGTAAAATGCGTTCTGTCTTATTTAAATGTATTTTGAGTTTAAAATTATTGAACAAACGCTTTCTCGTGCGATTTCGCCCTCTAATTGAAGTTTGGTGACTTTTAACCAAAGGTTAGTTGTGATTTTGTTTTGTCCTTTTCTGAGTTCAAAGAAATAATGAAACAAATATTATAAACATGATACCAACGTTATAATGCTCAAGACGATCGTTTCTGTCAAATAAACAAATGATTTTATGGGTCAAGAAATCTTTGCAAATTGAAATTTGCCTGAAACTGAAAGGTACCCAATATATTTTGTCTGTGGAATGACATCAAGTATATTGGATAGCAACCTGTTATATATAATATATAAATACAAACTACTGGAGACATCAAAACAAGAAAAAATCTAATAAAATGTAGTTTTGTGGCGCAAGACGTGAACAAGACCCACATAAAAGAAAATGCATGAAGTAAAAGTGCAAATACTTTAGTAAATCATTTTGTGCACTATAAACGTGATGATTTCACAAATCATATATTTTACACATTTAAGTAGTAATATCCCGCAATCACATACATATGGTGAGTATGTCTTACAAATGAACTGATATACCAGGGCGTGTTCAACATATGAACATTTCATATACATAGGTAAACAACTTACTGACAAGTTGTTGCAGGGATATCGAAAATCGCATTCGATGTCTACGTTCTGTAAATCGGTCGGTATAATACCTTTGTTTGGGATTACTCTGTTTCACTGAATGAAATGTTGAGTTGCATGTTCGATAGAGGTTGTATAGTCGTCTATTACCGATTGTGTAGATGATTTGTTCCTCACTTGTTTCATTTGAATTTATCTTTGGACTCACGGTGGGTGTGACCGGTTAACAGGGGATGCATACTCCTCCATGGCACCTGATCCCATCTCTAATTCCAGTTGTGCGTGTTTGACCAGTATTCACTAGATTTGTATATGTATTCTGGAAACTTTTTACTGTGGTATCTGATTTTTTTTATACAGAGTTAAACTACTTACAGATATATTATTGTCAAGGGATATAGAAAATCGCGTTTGATGTCAACGTTCAGCAAATTTTACGCTTGGTTCAATGACCCTGTTTGCATTATTCTGTTTTACTAAATGAGATCGGAGATATTTCGGTACCAGCTGGTAACCGTATACTAAAATAATATTTGACACTGATAACACCATTTAAATTCCAAAGTTTTCTAAAGCTAATATAGTCAACTTTTTATCGTGGTTACTCTTAGACGGATTTCGGCTATACTTTTAGATTTATTATTTGGCCTTGTATGATACCTTTTTTTTCTCTTTAGAAAATACATACACATTTTAATTTAGCGCTCAACTAATGAAGTCTAATCGACAGAAACGATCGTCTTGAGCATTATAACTTTGGTATTATGTTTATAATATTCATAATGATGTTTAAACACCGAACACAATTGTGACGAAAATTTCTTTCTCACCTATTTCATTTCATTTTGACTATGGACACAGCGGGTGTGAACGGTCAACAGGGGATGCTACTCCATCATGGCACCTGCTCCCACCTCTAGATTTCAAGAGGTCTGTGTTTGTCCCATATTCATCAGTATATGTATCCTGGGCCCGAAGTCACCAAATTTACCGAATACTAAAGCTCAAATTTGATTTCATTATTTTCACTATAAAATCGTTTGTAGAATGTTTGGGTTGGAATGATTAGGAAGCATATTACTATTTTTTATCATTCACATATACATTTTTGCGTCAGGATTTTCCTGTACAAATGACTAAATATGTTGAGTACGGTACTGAAATTTTCAACAATATTTTAATATTTCTAAAGTTTTCTTCAAATGAGGAATGATTTTGATCATTATTTACAATTATGTGCCGTCAATATACAAACATGTCCAGTTACATGATAAATTTTGCGTGTTTTTACCTAAAAATCATGAAAGGTTAGTTGAGCTTGAGTACTGAGTAAATTTGGTGACTTCGGGCCCTGGACACCCTGGCGATTTACGCTTTGGTATCTGAGAATTCATAATCATGACGGAGTTACACTGAAAACATAATCTGAAAGGCTTAATAGTTCGTTTTTTCCTATCATTGCATTTTGGAGATGGAACTTAGTGCTCTAATTTTAAGTTTACACAACAACATTAACAGACATTTTTATTAAAACGATTTCAATACCATTATGTATAACATACAAATCCTTTGTTAAATAATGTGGAGGACGAACTGTAAAAGGTAGTTCATACATAGAGAGTCTTATTTCTACATTGCAATGGTAATTTTATTCCATTCTCATCGGTGATTGACTAGTGGATTAAATATCAAATATGTCGGTTTTATCAACTAACTTGATGAAATGTGTTCTCTGTACCATTCACATGTGGTGCAGGAAATTTTCAATTCTAATTTTCTGTCGCTCTGTAAATCTCACTTGGGATGTTTTCAGAAATTTAATATGAATAAAACGAGAAGTAAAATGATGATAAAGAAATTTTCACAAAACACTCACCCGGTAAATCAAAACGGAATGATGAACCTAAGTGATTACTAACAGAAAAGATAGTCTTGAACAATCCTTTTGGTCTCTTTTGTAAAACATTGGTATTGCTAATAATATATTATACATATGTATATTGTTTATAAAATATATATATTGTTTTTACATTGTAACATTTATTTGAGGTTACAATGATATGTCCTTTCGTGTTGCATATCATGCGTTCTTGTCCTGTTATATCTTTTAAAGGAAAATAAAGTAACGCTGAGGCTCGTAATATTTTAGACTTTGAATGATAGTGATAAAGGTAGTTACTTATCATAACACGATCATTCGTACTGGATCAAGGACCATTCTATATTTATCCTGTTTGTCCAGATGTATACTCCAACCACAAACCTCGCTTGTGCAAGTATAGGTTGAAATAGTTTGAGCAATTAAATCTCTGTCGTTAAGGAAGTTAACATACATATCTGTGAAACTCCGTATAACATGATATAAAACTATCGATCATTTTCACCATTCGATGGTGTTGACGCGAAGGTATACAAAGATGATATCGTTTCAGATATACGTTGATAAAAACAACAGTGAAAGTTACGACGATCATGATAGATTTGAATTCGTTATGTCACAATCCTATCGACGAAGCTGTATTTTTTGTTACTGAAAAAAAATATCTGCTTTCGTTTTCTGAAGGACGTTGAGTTCTTTTTACAGCGCTGTGGCATGTTTGCAAAGTAGAAAAAGTGAATATAAAAGAAAACCGGTTGATTTTTATAAACTTGAATATATTGTAATTGGTATCGACACCATCAGTTATAATTGTATACCGCCTTAATTAAATGTACCCTGTATAGCTCTCCAAAATTTGATATGCTATTTATCACAGTTTCACATAGGAAAATGTACTCTAGACAGCCGTTTGATACATGACGAATGTTTATTTCCATATACTAATATACAAATATACATACTTTTTAACTGAATATTCTACTATGATACAGGACATACGCAACAATATTTCATTTTAATGCATTCATTAATTAATCTTGTCTCATTTGTAATTTGCAATTGTTCTTCGTGTTGAGACCGTTGATATGTATAATATCAGAGTTTTTGAAATTCTTACCAGACAAAACTGATCAAGTCCAGTGACATCTATCTGATAACTGGTCTGAATGACCATTAATTTTCTAATTCATTTCAATTGTGTATATATACAAACCAGTAAAAAATTTCTTTGACCAGTGAAATTGCTTTATTCACTGGTCCGGTTGATCAGTAATTCTTTTTTTTAATTTCAAAATGTCTGTAATATAAACAACATACCATATATAATACTCATGACGACCGCTTTTGTCAATTAGTCGTCATCAGTTCAACCCCCAGTTTATAAAAGATGGATATTTTCTAAAAGAAAGTAGTATCATTTAAGGTCAAATAATAAATTTATCCATCTAAGAGCAACAACTGTAAGAAAGTGTTGCCGTGTTCTATGAACTTGCAGTTTCGAATATCCATTGGTTCTTGTTCATTATACCTATAACTCTGCCCCTAAAACCGTTTTCCTCAAGTTTGGTCAGGAGTGGTACAGTCCCCGAGTCGAGCAAAATGGTTATGAACCGTGCATCTGTATATGTTGTTGTATATATTGAGACGTATGGTTGGAGAGTCGAACGAAACCCCTTTGAACCTATCTCATTTACCAAAATTGAATATGACATCTGGCCGCTCTGTCGAGATGTTGATAATGTTGAAACCCGGATGTTGAGATGCTCTCAGTACATGTCTGCCGATATACCGAGATAGCCGTGGATGTTTGCTGTGCACGCAATACAACTTATTTATAATCTTTTAACGACTCAATATTTTATTCTTTTCATCCTCTTCGCTTGCCACTATGAAATCATATCGAATAATTCATATTTCCATATTCAAATGTTAGTGCATTAATGTCAAAAGTGAGTGTACTCTTGGTCGTGAGTTCGTGTCCAGCCAGCGGCAGGTCGGATTCCTGTCCTGCAGATGAGACAATAAAAACCGATGTCTCGTGTCACAGTAGGTGTCGGCACGTTAAAGAACCCTCATTGCTCAATGGCCGTAGGTGCTGAGCATAAGCCAAACTTTAAAGCTCTTTACCGGCATTGGTGACGTCTTCATATTTCTAGACTTATTAAAGAATTCTGTTAGGAACGACTCAAATCAAGTTCCCAAATGATCATTAGTAAAAACGAAATTCCATTAGAGTTGGAAATTGAGCATCTACAATTACATGTATTACTTTTTTCACGCTTTGTGGTGAAACAATTTGGGATCCACAGTGATTTTTTTCGTGGAACAACAGCTGTGCCTTTGATCATCGAGTCTTGTAGTTTATCTTATCTAGGAATCATATTGTCTTGATCTTTTTTTTATTCTCTCTCTCTCTCTCTCTCTCTCTCTCTCTCTCTCTCTCTCTCTCTCTCTCTCTCTCTCTCTCTCTCTCTCTCTCTCTCTCTCTCTCTCTCTCTCTCTCTCTCTGTGTGTGTGTGTGTGTGTGTGTGTGTGTGTTGGCATTTAATTCTTATTCAATAATTTTTATTGAAAAGAAATGGTGTGAGTAAATCAACATGTTCAGATGCATTAACATTCCTGAATTGATTAGATGTGGTATTTTCCCTTTTCTTCCATTATACCCTTTCAGTTGATTAATTTTCACCAAGGAAATATTATGTATGTAGAAATATTTCCATTCCAAAATATGCTTACTTTTCTGCATCAAATCAGCGTGTATTCAACGCCGTACACTTACTATATATGCTATGACAAAATAATACAAGTGTATATAAAGGAGTCACCTTATCACTTTTGTTGTTCTTTTGAGATGTTAATATAGAAAATATTCATTCAGATAAAGAGTACTGTAAATCTTGAAAATTTCGCTCCAATTCATCTTTTGTAATTTCGCCCTTAGATGAGAGGGCGAATTAAAAATGAAAGCGAAATTTTCATGCTAAATTGTTGAAGCATGGGCATGCATGTCATCCGCGAGACAGTGGTAATGTAGAGCGAATTTAAGACAGGTATAGGTTTTATCATAAAATGGCGACAGTATTTTACTACAGGCGAACGTTTCCAGGTATACTGTATTTATAAGTTGGCCACGAGATAATTTGACTTAACTGTTTTGTTGTTGTTGTATTGTTGTTAAACGTCCCACTGAATAATCTTTCATTCGTATGGAGACATCACCAAATTCCGTTGAAGGACTTCAAATTGGCCTATGCTTGGCACTTGGATTTTACTGTCGCCTCCGTCGATACTCGAACCCGGACCCTTCGGTTGCGAATCGAGCACTCTACCGCGGAGAAAAGAGACTCTTGTTTTGTAATTCAGTACTCCCCAATCTGTTCGTACATGCTTTATGATGCTCTTATTCACGTTAACACTTTTTTATGCTAATGATATTTACTTCGCAAATTACTATTTATTAAGATATGAAATGTAGGCCTATCTTTCCAGTTATAGCATCAATCAAACATTTGAGTTGACCTATCATAACATAAAAATAGATCTTTCTCCTTTAAAATGTTACTGAACTGTCTTGTGATAAACATATCATGGTATCAGGTGTGTTTAACGCTATGTAACGTCACGAACTTGAAGTTACATGCCACGTCTCATTTTACTTGATTTCATTCCAAATCATCCATGAAAAGTCAGTTAAATGTTAATATTTCCTTGTGCATGATTGCTGGATCAGAAACAATTTATTATTTGCGTTGTGTTTATGAAACTATCGTCCAGAAGTTCTTGTTCACAAAACCACACCCGATCCTCAGATAGATATCTGTCTGGCTAGTGTACCTGTAAAGATATTCTTTAAAAGAAATTCACAAAAAAATTTTTTTTTCCCTATCATACAATTTTCTGTTTATTGGGAAATAACACATAATACATTATTTTAAAAATGCGTACCTTTCAGTATGCATGAATGAAATAAATTTTACCTTTTAATACGTTTTCGAGTTATATAACAATTCATCAGAAATTCAGTTTTTCAGTACGGTTTTTAGCTCATGATCACTTCAATACAGTTTATGAGGGCTTATGTTTCTCCTCTTCGTGAAGTTCGGTTAGAAATATTTGTTGAGTTCAGTTTTCCCTGCTTCTACTACTCTTACGTCTACAAAACTCGCACGGTGTATCATCGTCGTAAAACCACGGTCCAGAATCGCTATGCTCTTTCCTACCCGTGGTCCCATGCGACCGAAATCTCTTGTAGCTGATGAATATTATCCATAAGGCATCAGACAATGCGAGTTAATGGTGCTCGCATTGGTCCACCAATCATTCTGTTTAGGTCGTCATTACTGTTCTAATACAACGCAGAAGTTGTTTATAAGTCTCCAACTGATTTGTGGATCAAAACGGACAAAACACGATCAATAGGTCACCATGAGCTTTGCCCTGGTGGCCTATTGCGATCGTGTTTTGTCTGTCGTCGTGCGACGTCCATTGACTTTATCATATTTTCATTTCCTCCCAAGAACCTTTGAGCCAATTCCAACCAAACTTGGTCACTAGCATCAAAACCTGAAGGGGCATGAAAATTGCAAAATTCATGGTCCTAGGGAGGGGGTAAAAACCATGAAAAATAGAGATATTTTTTTTAACATCCACTTGAAACAAATGCTGTATATAGTTGTAGTATCCTAGAGTTGCTCTGGATTCTGCACCTTGGGCGTGACTAAATTTACTCTATAGGAAAAATAAACAAATCTTCAAAAGTCTTCTTCTCAACTCCTTCACACCTTAGAGGAAAACTGAATACAGATAGAGAACGAAACCCTCTACCAAAATTGTAAAATTCATGGGCCCTGCCCCTATGACGGGGCTAAATTTACTATATAGTAAAAATAGAAAAAGTTTCAAAAATCTTCTCAACTCCTGGTCATCTTAGAGGAAAACTGAATGCATGGTTTTAGGGGCCTAAATTGGGGTGGGGTTTACTATAGAAACATATAGGAAAATAAAACATTATATTTTTACTTGCACTTTAACTAATAAAATCATTACACTGTACTTCAAACCAAATATTTATTTGGATGACATGATGTAAAGGGCTCATTACCATATAAGGCTTTGTCCCCAGAGTCATTCCCCACTCCTCTCATTTCAGAAATCTCCCATTAACTCACCCCTAAACTATTTATTTTGTGATTCCTCATGACAAGACTAATTATATTGGAAAATACCGGAAGTCCCAGGGGTCACCCCACCCCTTTATTACATAAATATTCAAGTATCTTTAAAAAAGTTGAGATCCCTTAACCATATATTTTTTTTATTACCAATGACAAGACTAGTTGTATTGTGGGATTTAGGGTGTCCCCAGGGTCATTCCCCATCCCCCTATTCCAGAAATCTTCAATTTTCTCAAAAACCGTTGAGGTCCCAACCCCTAAACCATATATTTTCTTTTCCTCATGACAAGTTTTATGGTGATATTTTGGATGTCCAACTGGGTCATCCCCATCCCGTTATTTCATAAATATTCAACTATCTAATAAATAGTTGAGTGTCCCACCCCTAAACCATATATTTTCTTATCACCCATGACAAACAAGTTTAAGGGTAAAATTTCTGGTTCCCCACAGTGCCATTTTCCAACCCCTTATCTTAGAAGTCGTAAATAATCTGAATGTTAACCGTACCACTAAACATGTGTTTTCGTGCTCTTCGTGACTAGACAAGTTGTATATTACAATATTTTCAATGTTATGGTTAAACCTAAGTTTCTCTGATCACCTAGATGCACTGGTTTATATGAAGAGATGGGGGTGGTTTGGAGATTTTTGTAACTGCAGCTGTAAAAATTATACCTTGTTTAATGAGGCGTTTAGCCTTCTAGCCAAAATTGGGAAATTCATGTGCCTTGGGACAAGAATATTGACCCTAGGGCAGGGCGAAAATGGTTATATTTTGGAAATAAACTTGATTGTGGAAAATCTTCACTTTCGTGCATTATGAAGAACGACTGAATGCATTATTAGAAAGAGCAAAAACTTTACCGTTTTGGTTGGTAAGGCACAAAAAGCGATTGGTGCTTTTATTTTTGTGTATCTAATCCGGATATACCAAAATCACATCTCACTATTATATGATTAAACCTATAAAAGGAATGAAACTTGTCAATATTGTATGATAGTTAAATCTATTTATCCTCATCTGTTATGAAGTATAGTACATAGTTGACGCAATGATTTCTAAAGACCAAATCAAATGTGCATACTCAGATGACCATAGAGGCCCGTGGACCTCTTGTTATCTTAATACAGTTGCAAGTAAGAAAAATTGTCGTCATTGGGGTAGTGAAAAACAAATTTGTATTTGGAAGAAAAGCTACATGGAGAAAAACTGACATTGTGGGCTGCGATGAGTTCTACTGGGATTATCGGACCTTCCTTTTTCAAGATAGGACTGGTGACACTGAAACAGTGAATAGTGAGCAATACCTAAACATTTTGAAAAAAGAACTTCTACCATGTTTGCTTAGAAGAGGTATTCATGAAGGTGGCATTTGGTTTCAACAGGCAGGACGGAGCGACACCCCATACATATGGTTTTTCATAGGCGATTGGATTAAACATAGCGTGACAAACTAATTTCCTTTAAAACAGCTAACATGTGGCCCCCGTACTCCCCAGACTTGAGCCAACTTGTTTTGGGGGGATATTTAAAAGACGCTGTATACAATCCACAGCCGATTTCTTTAGCTGAACTAAAGTTTGCAATTAATCATGAAATTCGCAAAATTTCTGTCGAGACGTGTACTCTGACTTAACATTGGTTATTTATTCATTAAACAACTGAAAAGTTAATGTTGATATTTATGATTTATTAAAAAGTGAAAAAATAAAAACATTTAAATTCAATTTTATATTCTAAAACGATATTTTAAAAACAACACAAACAATGATGAAGCGCAATGATATATTGAACAGCTGCACTTGTTGTCCTAGCAACGACTGATGTAGTTCGTCGCGTGATAGCAAAGTAGGTAATGCAGATTTAGCCTAGCATTTCCATCCAATCAGATAAAGTGTTTAACAAAAAAATGAATTATATAACTTTGAAAAATTTTAGATGAGCATCGTATAAGAAAGTTAAAATAATTTTCTTTATTTTTGTATTAAACACGATGCAATGCGATTTTATCTTCTTGCTTCAGAATTTTATTGAAGAAATACCATAGGATTCCACACACGACTGGCCATCTTCGTCCTTATGTGACTGATATATGGGGGATTCTTAGGCGTTAGATTGCGTTATATTTATCATTACTTTACAGTCTAGACGTTTTATTTTTGTCATGCTTTAAATGATACGGTTATCTATTTAAATGATCTAACAACAGCTTATAAATTAAAAATTTTTATCAAAGATATGATTGAAGTATTTCCTGTAGCCATATATGTATTGATTGTTGATGTTTTATTTATTTAAGTATTTGTACACAAATCATTACAGGACGTTATTTATATATGTATATATCAGCTGAAATGAAACAAAAACAACAGCGAAAGGTACTACATTTAAAGTCAGCATGAACAAAACTGACAGTTGACTCTTGAATGATTTCTTATGCAATTTTTATATGTCCGGTGAAGACGTCATGTTAGGGTATGACGTTGTCTATCCGTCCGTCCGGTTGTTTAATGCGATTGTTAAAATAATTATGGAATGATTTTCGTCAAACTTGGTAGGATACTTCATTGTAATAGCCGTTCAGACGAGTCCGTAAATCGTAAAATGTTAACTATATTTGGCGGAAGGAATTATGCCCCCTTTTATTGCCAAATATTGGCATTATGTGCAAAATGCAAGATTGTTTTTGTATTTCCTTCAATTCCTTTCAGATTTGGTATCGTATCACAACAAGCAATAATGTATAACATATAATACGGGTTTTGTTATCGTGTTTCAACTTTCCTCATAATTGGAGTTAGGACCCTACATGACCTAGTTTCTGGTTTCTTGTGTTCAATTTTCTTGTAGGCGCAACTAGTCCCACACATTTCACCCGAATATTTATTTCGCGATTCGGCATGTATGGTTGGTGTATGAAGATTTGCATATCGTAAAATGAACATGCTGCGTTAATTTTTACGAGAGTTACGACCCTTTTTACGACCTTTTTATTTTCTATTTAATTCCCTTCAAATTTGGTATTGTATCACAACAAGCAATAATATTTAACATATATTACGGGTTTTGCTGTCGTGTTTCAACTTCATGCGGCTTTCGTGACTGGTTTTCATCACTTATCACCTGGTGATACAGATCGCTGTATACATCATATGTATGCTCCCTTTCCAGTAAAAACTGGAATTGGATTTATTAGAAACGGGCGTATCATGTGTCCGAGGCAATCTTGTTAATCTTTATTACGAGACTTGTTTTATTCTCGTGGTTTGGATAGTCTTCAATACTAAAATAATACCAATAGTGATAAATAAGACTGTCCTCTCGTTTAACTCGACATTTGACGCATAAAAAGGTATATTATTGTAATGCTGCTTTTGTCATTTATCTTCAAGAACCCCCGAAATCTCGAAATTACATAATTTCATGTTCAAAATGAGACATTTCTCCTTATTTCAACAACTATTATGGCTTTCGACATTATAAATTTATAGTTGTATTACATACGTTTTGTCCCTTTGGGCATCTGAATATGGATAGTTTGCTCACAATTATCATATCGACATACAATGCAATTGTATTCCTAGAATTATAAATATATTTGCCTTACATTAAATTGCGGAAAATGAGGCAGGCGTTTTACTAGCTAAATGAGACTTGATATTTTGGATTTATATTCTGCTTATGGGACCATTGTTAAATAAGTTTGTTATATTTGTGTATATTTTTAACAAAACGTTTTAACCTTTTTGCACCAAGTAACTCAAAATGTTTTTTTTATTTATTGTGTTGGTGTTTTGTGTTTTACAAAATTTCAGTTGAATGATGGATACCAAAGAGAAACCGGTTACAATGTACCCGGGGACAGATTAACGACCTTCCACACTTGCGCTGACAAGACTTGAGAGACTCCGTTGTTTAAAGCGCAATGCTCTAACCACTGTGACTCAAGCACGGTGGCCCCTTCTTTTCTTTTATTTGAGAACAGTCGAATATCATTTAAATGATCGAGTAATGAATGTATATAAGTATTATTAAGATAATCTTGGTTCCGATTACAGAACAGTAGACGGACAGAATCTTCGGTGTTTTTGTACTTTCTAATCATTTAAAAGTTGTGGAAACATTTAAAGAAAGAAAATTAATATTAAACAAAAATATTTAAAGACTTGGACATTTCAATGTGCGTATGTGAATGAAAGGAATTTATTCGGCCAGAAATGTCTCTGAATAAGTTCAAGTGTAAATCGCTCAGTAAATATTGATATATAGATATATCAGTATATTTCTGCATGGATATATTATTTTACTTCTTAAAAAGTAACAAAGGAA
>BROG01000525.1:0-57500 GCA_030159075.1 Atrina japonica
AGATCAATACTTATTGGCATGGCCTTTTCACATGTTGAGAGTGACTCAACGAAGATAGCCTGTACTATTTCAGAAAGCGTATCAATAATATGTTACTATTGTAACGACACCAAAAATCTCCAGCTCACAGCGATTTGATAAAAGTATTCGCAACGTTCTAGCTGTGCACTTCGCTAAGGGAATAGGCGGTAACTCTAAACATATATATTTGTCAACTGCTGAAATCAAAACTTTAAAAAGAGAAACAGCCGTCCGCGGAAGCTGTCACAACAGGATCAAAAGTGGATTATTCGTCACACAAATTTTGACAGGGTAGCATTTTAAAAGGCACTCACAGCATAGGGAATGGAAATATTGATGTACATTTAATACATTTCCATTTTAGAAGATCAATTTTGGCTTGTAAATGTCCGAAATTTCCTGAAAAAACCTTCTTTTTTCAAGATAACAACACATGTCAATAATTTGTCAGTGAGTCGTTGCATCTGTATATGAAATGTTCATATATTGAACACGCCCTGACATATCGGTTAATTCGTGAAATATAAGCCCCATATGCGGTTGACTGTGGGGTATTACTACTTAAATGTGGAATATTTACGATGTGAAAGCCGAAATCTTCGCGTTTGTCGTATAGCTTAGTCGCCAATTTCTCGTTTGTGTTTATAGTAAGTGAGATGTCTAAGTATGAAGCGCGTGTCCTTGATTCTGTTGTATTTTCTTTAATCTGTAGTTCGCTGGGATATATCACATTCACATATGTATGAAAATTGTCATTATTAATTTACAAAACGTCGTCGATATATCTAAAAATATAACCGCTAACTTTTTCTTCTTTTGATTCAGCAGTTTCTGAATGAAGTCTGCTTCGTATGAATAAAGGAACAGGTCGGTCAATTAAGGGACACAATTGATTTCCATAAGAATCTTGACAGTTTATTGAAAGACCACGTCTCCGAACATTACAAATATATTGTCTATTAGCAATTCCATCATTTTTTATATCACCTTCAGTATAATTATGTGTAGAATCAGAGTGGTGTTGGACAAAATAAATATCATGATAACCAATTACTAGATATATAAATTAACGAGTACAACCTTTAGTGAAAAAAAAAACAGTTGTCTTTGATGCTAAAAAGTCTTTCTTTTAAGCTTTAATTTGTAATAGTTGTGTAAAGAGTAGAGAAATCGTATATTTTGATACTGTGAATTTGAGAAAAATTGTGTGCCTTTAAATTTGTTTAGAATTTTTAAGTATCCACATCTGATTTTGTTATGTTTAATTCCTTTGATAGTAAACAAGTTTTTGCTTTCAGTCGCAGAATGGATAGATGAAAGTGAATTTTGATGGATGTGTTGATGTTCCACGTTCCACTGTTGACTTTTAATTTGTATTAAATTGCGATTGTTTGTAGGCAAGTCTTCTGGTTTGGTGTGTGGAAGTTAGCTAAAGGTTTTTTTCACACATTTAGGGGTATTTTATTTCATTGTTCACTAAGTATATCTAAACCATTGATTTCAGAAAAGACAAATGGAATATATCCCTAATTTTGGGGTATGTCAAAGGATTCTCAACCGAAAGCAAGAGTCTGAAATGACAATGCCATGGCTTGGGCTTGCTGACACTACCCTCATCTTATACATGTCTATGTATATCTAAGCAAATAAGTTGACAATGAAATTATTCCCCGTAAAAAGAAGGAAAATATCTGACCCATGGGAAATTCATGTGAAGCCTTTTAAATGTAAATATACATGATAATTTTATATATAATCTATACAATCTAATTTCATTGGTTAGAGCATTTTCCGCGTCAACAGTAAAATATATATGTTTTTACATAGCGTCGATAGCAAAATATGATTGATTTGACGGAACTATTTTTATGAAGAGTCAGGATAAACACTTGCATTATTATATTTATAGATTATATTTTATGACATACAAATATTTCAGAAAAAAACATTGTTTTAGTTTAAAAACTGGTCGCCACCATGTAAGTGATACATTATTAAATATGGCTTAAAACACTATTCAAATCAAAATTCAAAATAAAAAAGTAGATTTCGAAAACTTTATAATAATTTTTATGCAAGTTGCAGGTTTTCGCATTTATATGCTGGTATCGGCCAAGCAGGGATAATTTTGAAAAAGCACGGATTTCAATAAATACATTGGTATAGAAAAAAGAGAGATAACTCGAATGCTGTATTTAATTCATTACATGTTATGCGCCCTACTGGAATCCAAGTTGATAGATTATTTCAATATGTTATTGTTATTATACCTTGTAATTATTATTGCAATCATTTGTCGTAATCATGTAATTGTTGTAATAATAAATGTAATACTTTGTTGTGATAATACATTGTATACATGGAGGGTTTGTCAGTTTAATCGTGAGCCGGCCTGGCTCAGTCGGTAGCGCGCTCGACTCTGGATCGTGAGGTCGTGAGTTCGAGTCCCGCCGGCGACAGGTTGGTTTCCTGTCTTTCGGATGAGACAGTAAAAGCTGGAGGTCCCGTGTAACAGTAGGTGTTGGCACGTTAAAGAACCCTACTGCTCAATGGCCGTAAGTGCCGAGCATAGGCCAAACTTTGAAGCCCTGCACCGGCATTTGGTGACGTCTACATATGAGTGAAATATTCTCGAGTGGGACGTTAAACAACAATAAACAACAAACAACAAAAAACATCAGTTTAATCGTGGAAGGCTAGTGGTCTCATCCTATGTACATTGCAACCAGGTTCTATCCTCCATCATTATTTTACTGTCAATCACTAATTGAAATAGTTTCCATGGTCGAGCAGTTAGAGCAAACCGCTTTAAACTATGAGGTCTTTCGTCTCTTTCCATCGCAGGCTCGATCCACGCTGGAACCTAAGCTGATTTTGTGAGATTGTTTGAAAGTTTACTTGTGGGAGGCTGGTGGTCTCTTCCGGGGGTATATTGTAACCTAGTTCTCTCCCCCACCATTGAAAAATGGCTGCCGCCATATAATTGTGAAATTATTTAGTGTGGTATTAATCACTAATAAAACAAAACGGATCATCTCCTGCATTATGACTTCCGCCAAATTTTGAAAGCTGAATCTTGCTTATGTATTACGACGCAGACAAGGAATACTTCTCTGGTAAATATAAGTACAGACCATATCAAAGATTGCATTTAGCTCTGTCGATAAGACAAATTAAATTATATTTAAATGTAAAACGGATAAATTAAATGATAATTACAAATGATATTATCTATAATCCATGTCTTTAAAACAAGATAAATTCATTACAAAAACAATTTAAATGTTTACCTCATTTGTTTTTAATTATATCTCTGAGGAATCGCCTACCGATTATTTTCAAGTCAATTTAAAATCAAGAAGAAACTTTTGGTTTGATATTGACTTTTAAACACGTTCTGCATGTATTTAGATATTGAATCTATATGAGAAGGCGTTGTTTTCTATTGTGTTTCAAGTCGCTTGTAAACGTTGTGCATGTTGCATTTGGAATATTTATGTAATCTCTGAGTCAGAATATGGAAAAAAAAAATCTAACATATAGGATACGGAACTGCATACAGTAATGTCCGATATGGAGAACGATGTTCTAAAATCAAAAGAGATAAATAACAACAAAAACGATGCCGATATCTTCAGCAAATCGACGGAAGAAAATGTGGAAGATGCCGCAAACGAGCTTAATGGACTTTCGACCATGAACGAATCAGAAAGTTCCAGAGGATGCAAAATTAAATCAAAGGTACGCTTTAGTGGAGTTTCTATGATGAATAACGGTGGGGATACGGAAAGGCGATTTTTCTCAAGCTAATGATAATTAAGATCTCCGTCTTTTAGTAGAAGGTAAACCTCTGTACGTGTCGAGAATCATGCCATCCATCATCTCACCGGTCGTCAAGGAAATTTTCAGCAACGGACCAAAGGAGGTAACAGTTCTAGAGATTCCACTAGCAGGGAAGACATACAAACACAAACAAATCTGAACTGCGTATATACAGATACATTAAAGCCTGTTACAGGTAAGATTGTTGACAGATGATAGTAGGTATGAAACGATGTCCAATTCTTTTATATTTCTCATAGAGAAAAAGTATTACAACTTTATCGGATGTTTTTTAAATTGTGACAGAGAATATGGACCGATTATTCTCCAAAATGCTTCAATTGACTTGTTAAACAATTGAATTAATTGTTAAGCATCTTAGCCTGCCTTTCATCATTGTGAAATCGACCCTCACATTTACCAGATACTACAGTGTAAAATTCAATTGCGACATAAACAGTAGACAGAAAGTGGATTATCAGTCACCGTTTAAAGAACCGGGGCCTCCGTGGCCGAGTGGTTAAAGCATTGAGCTTTAAATCACAAGGCCTCTCACCTCTGGTTCGAATCCCGTTAAGGCCATTTCGAATTAAGTGACAATTTTCTGATTGTTCTGATAGTTGATACGTGTTGTTAACCTTTTCTTCGCTGAACAAAGATGTATAAATCTAGTACATTGATTTAAAACGTATAACCCCAATTAAGAAACATGGGAATAAAAAGGAGCTATACTATATGCGATAAACTGTATGATACTCATATCGAGTCTACGTTTAACTAACTCATCCAGTAACGACCAAATTATAAATTTTAGCAGAAATAAAATAATGGCCCAAATGCAACAAACTGTGACAGAACACATTTAAATAGTCACGTGCCAATGTATAATTAACAATGCCACTGCCCACCAAAAATTTTCAGCTAAAACATGTTATAATTATCATCTATTTATAGATATTTAATGTTTATTATTTTGAAACATATGATAATATTATAGAATAAATATTAAATGACAGTCATTCGGCTGTCTGCATTGAAAGTTACTGCTTTACGTCTTATATGGTGTAAAACCGTACAAGCCATAATAGACTGGTCTTAACGATGGAACAGAACATACCATTTTAATTTTCAGGGGTAAAAGGGATAAAAGTTTGATTTGTTTACTCCACGCCCAAACTTTTATTTCTGCAGTGATCGTTCCAAATTCTACTTTCAGTCTGTCAATTTCAGTTAATGCTATTGATTAGGGGATTTTAAAAAAGATAATAATAGTTATTATCATTTGATCACAGCACGTGTTTTAGTTGTATTTTATCTAGGTTACAATTGTACCACCATTCTACAAACAGGAGTTTATCTTCAATTACTGACGAAAAGCCTGACCTTTTCCCACAAACATCGGCCCACATTAGATTAGAAATTAATGTGTATTTCATTTTCAGGTTTGACAAAACAAATATAAGTGATACTCAATAATTAATAAATACCCTGTTAAAGAACTACTTTTTCCAAAAATACAATTATACAAAACATCAAATGTCCTGAATAACGAGATATTAGGTATAATCATTAGAATTAATATAAATCTAAATACTTTAATGTCTGATTTGTTGCCAATTAAAATGAAATCTCGAGTGTTTGCGGAAAGACGTAGACTACTACCAATATACGATACACTTTAATGAAGCCATAACACAAGCTTATTTACTTCATTCATTTGAGAAATATTGTCATTTCCATTGAAAATTGTCCTGCTTGTACAAGTTTAGGAATTGAAACTTCTACCATCCTATACGCAAATAATTTACAGGCGATGAAATTGATATATCATTTCCATAAATATGTGGTTTCTGTATACCGTTTATGTTTTTTTTCATCAAAATCCAATATACGTAAAAAATAATTTGTTTGAGTGTCATTTGTACATGACAGAGTATAACCAACATTTGAGACCAAAATGTCACTTGATTGGAATTAATTTCATCAGACAATATAGATAAATACATTTGAAATCTATGGTTTTCAATAATTTCCCATGGTTTTACTCCGAAATAACCATGCAAAGTAATGTTTTGGAACTTTCCAATCTGAAATATGGAATGACCGCACGTAAAGACATGTGTTACTTGAACTGAAACATATCACAAAAGACATTTTTATAAAAAATATTCCCCCAAACTGATTTTCAATCAATTTTTAAGGGATTGTGTTACCTAAAAGAACCTTGTAATACCATTTGTTGAAGCTTCGGATTTGAGATATGGAAAGAAACACATGTCACTTAATCGTTTACTTACAATAGACACAGACGGGGAATTAACAACTAAGCTATACGACAAACGCGGCTTTCCCATCGTTTTTCTACATTTAAGTAGTACTATCCAACAGTCACCCGCATATGCAGTTTATATTTCACATATGATCCGATATGCCAGGGCGTGTTCAACATATGGACATTTCATATATGAATGTAAACTACTCACTGACAAATTATTGACACAGGAGTATCGAAAACCGCGTTTGATGTCAACGTTCCGCAAATTTCACGTCGGTGTAATATACTTGCTTGCGATTACTCGGTTTCACAAAGTGAAATGTTGATTTGCCTGTTCGTTGGCGGTTGTTGAGGCGTCTGTACCAATTGTGACGAGGATTCGTTCCTGTGGATTTGACTGTGGATTCACGGCGGGTGTGACCAGTCGACAGGGGATGATTACTCATCCATTGCACCTGATCCCACCTCTTGCTTTCCATAGGTCCGTGTTTGTCCAATTTTACCAGATTTAAATCTGTATTCTGGACATCCTAAAGATTTATACTTTGGTATCTGAGATTTTTTATATCATATATATCCCAAAGGATAATTTGAGCAAATAATTACAAAACATATGTGATTTTCATTTTATGTTTTTCAGTTTTAACCCCAAAATAACCTTGTTAAACTATTTATTGAAATTGAAACTTTTGAGTGTTTTATGACATGCAATGAACTTATAAATACATATGTGCCACTTGATTGAACGTATATCCCAACGGATTGTTTTAATAAATAATTCTGAGAAATATGTGATTTTTGTCAAATTTTCATGTTTTAGCCAAAAATGATGATATAATTTTCTTTTTTGAAAAATATACATCAAGTTTTAAGATGTTGTAAAATCATATGATACTCTCACAAGGGAATTGTTTACCATCTGTAGTCCCATCTCATTTCAGATGGTATAATTTATCCAGTATTCATTTTGTTATTGATCTACGTATAACTGTGAATTTTTCTCATACCGGTGAAGTCAGCGGCATTTATATCATTAGTGAATTACGCTGTCATACAGGTGATACGATGTCATATCACACGCCAGAATCCCTGTATTTCCCGAGCCTTAGGCTAGGTAAATGCGGTAGTTCCAACGTGTAATATGAAATCGTATAATCCGTATGACAACGTAGATAACGATTTGGTCATCTTTCTGAATATTCAACAGAAAATTATAGAAGCATGCCTCATACTTAGTTCCAGTTACTTCATAATCCTCTTCAGTGCCACAGACTAACCTCATTTTGCACAGTAAATTAAAGTTTTACTTCTGTTATGGTTACCCTTCAGCATACGTTTATAACTTCATTCTATATTCACGGAGTATCACCGTTTACTGTTATTGTGCCACACAATACACTTTTGTGATTCTGGAATTCGTTTCTATTTATTTATCTTATTTTTTTATTTTGCCGGTTAATTCATTTAATTCTTCGTATCAGGATTTGATTTCAGGATGATTTCTGAAATAAAAGCTATCGAAACATGTGCTACTGTTATTACGCATTAATTACCATTTTTTTTTATTTTGATTTCTAATCATAGTAAATCTTCATCTTGGGTCATTTGTATGAGTTAAACCCATTTAAATATTTGTTACTTTTTCTGTCTAGATATATTTTGTAAACTTTTTGACAGACTGTGAATTCCAAATCCAGAATTCACCTTACCAACCTATAATATTATGTATTTTTTCCAACAGAAGTATCAGTATCTGAAAGTTTTTTTATGGTCACATGAACGTCATACACAGTTTTACAGCGCATAGACTCCTGAAGATAATTGAAAAATGTAAACCAGACTTACAAAATATCAACAAGAAGTGTTGACATTTAAAAAAAATACATACAAATATGCAATATGGTATCAACTGGGCTTTATTTATTGGATGAAAAGCATTAGTATATGGACAATTGTAAAATAAAAGCATTGTGTCAACCGAAGCACACAAAACCCTCGCAACCACAGAAAAATCCTTTAGTCCTGCACAATGCTGAGTCTAATGGATCACAAATCCCTGAAATTAGAAAGGAAAAAGAAAATGATTTTAAATGCACAAAAATATCCAGTACATTTTATAATGTCGTAAAGGTCAGTATTGAAATCATGGGAAACATCGGTTTTGTTAATAGTTTAACAAATGCAGCAAAATAAGCATGGGATGATATACGGAAACTAGTATACGATATAATATGTTCAACTGATACCTTGCACAACAAACTTACTGTTTCTGATTTAAAAGTGCAGAATATTCGGCCACATATAGTAACTTCTATCATTTTTAAACTAATGAGGTGGATGTGTTCAAGAAGTAATTTACGCTATAATAACCCTACACATGACACAACTATACTACTGAATGACTTCACATATAGTTGCGTTTACCTGGTTAGAGTATCGAGCTTTACACTGATGATTCTCCAGTCAAAGCGGTTTGCAGTTTACTCACCTTCACAATTAAACCATGAATATTGGCCACCACCATATAACTAAAAAATTGTTGAGTGAGGCGTAGATCTAAAATATCATTTAAGCAAGCATACAAATCTAAATATATACTGTTTAATTCCATATTATGTCATCTCAAATTTGTTTTATTCTTATTTCAAAAGACATTAAAACATAAAATGCATAATGATCTTATTAGTCCCCTACCAGTGGCACCAGGGGAACATTAGGTTTTATCCGCGTCCACCCGTTCGACAGCTTAATGTTTTGATTAAATTTTTATAATTTCCCCATACTAGATAATTGTTTCAGGCGGATGCATGTACTTATTCATCAAAACTCCCAGAACACTTATTTTAATGAATGTCCGCACGGCGAACAAGAGGGATAAAAGGTTCCGAGTTTTGACGCTGTTTATAACTACAAAATTCCTTACCATAATGGCGCTGCATAACAGATTGATACAAAATTATATTCAGTGATAGGAGTTTTCAAAAGAAGCTTTGAATGTTCAAAAGTAAAGGCACATGCATCACAAAATTACACCCCCATTAGACAGCAGAAGACAACGGATCGCAATATGTCACATACGTAAATCGTGTTGTACCAAGGAGTTTTGAAGTGATATAACAAATACTTGTAAATTTTGAATGTACTTTTGTGTCTTACTAGATAAGTGAATATATTATCCATATATTGTCCTTATCATGTTTAAAGTGTATGTCGACAATTAGAAGGTTATGTCTCAAAATAAAGTTCTAATCTTTATATTGCGATAAATAACAAACCAAATCTACAATAAAGGTTCACTGTACTGTTGAAATATAAAACTTACACCAAAGTTAATGGCCAATATAAATACTCTAGAATCATGATTTCTGTCATTCAGATTTCTACATTAGAGCTTAAGGTATTTAGGTGTATATGTCCAAAACAAAGGTCTATAGTGGTATGAAACAAGGTAAAAATATGAAATGTAAGGTCTCCACAATCTAAATGTAATCACTAAAAGTTCAAAATATCTTAATCAAAGGTACTATCTGTGTGTGTGTGTGTGTGTGTGTGTGTGTGTGTGTGTGTGTGTGTGTGTGTGTGTGTGAATTTCAAAACAATATCAATGTGTAAATATTTCTATTTACTGGGAAATATACGTGGCAATGTCAGAAATGCATAATAAGACGCAAGGGGCTGTGAAACACAATTTAAGATGTTTTGCGAGTTCTTGATATCAACTTTATAAATGCCATTTTTTAAGGTGTGCCAAGTTTTTTTTTATCTTCATTGTCCCTTTGTAGCACCTATATCTACTAGGCAATCTTCATTCGTAAACTTTATGGGGCTACACATTTGGATTGGTTTATCACGTTTGGTTAAAATTGAACAACTGGATCTTGTGAAGAATTCGAAAATGTATAAAACGTAATGAAGGTATGATGGACGACCCACTACAACAGACAAAATATTTTCGCTCAGGTGGCCTAAAAGGTAAATTTGAAACCGATTTACCAGGATGGCTTGTTGCGTTTTCGAATGGTTCATCGTGAGGTTGCCAAACACATTTTGGATCACCTAATTCCTCTCCATTCGTCATACCATCTTCGTCGGAGTCGGCATGGCATAAAGCCTGTGTCCAGGTAAATCCATTTGCTTTGAAAGCCTGTAGAACGAGATAAATCGTATTATTATTCTACGACGAACTTGTGAAATAGTAATGTTTTAAAATTTCAATACGTTTTAGGATATCTAGAGGACAATATATACATATGATAAATATTGGACAGTCACAGACCTCTGGAACACCTGAGGTGGGATCAGGTGCCAAGCAGGATTCGGCATTCCCTACCGTGAGTCTGCAGTTGAAACAATATGAAAATCTTAAATACCAAAGCTTTAATCTTCAGGATGCTCGGGATATATATATATATATATATATATATATATATATATATATATATATATATATATATATATATATATATATATATATATATATATATATATATATATATATATATATATTTGTGTGTGTGTGTGCTGTTATTTTAAATTATTTCATTTTGTTTAATAAAAGTTTTTTGTGTCTATTTTGATTTTGATGCATTGTTGTATTTACATAGACTGACCTATATTGTCTACTTTCTCTTGACTCTTCTTACCTGTGGTCATGTGATCACTTTCACTTTTATTTTTGTATTTTTACTTTCATTTGAGCACTTCCTGTCTTACCTGTACTTTCTTTTAAAGTGTTTCCTGTTGTTCATATTGTGCACCATGATGTGGCCGATTTTACATAATGCTATCTATAGCTTAACGTTTTGCATCTGTACTTAGAAGAACAAAAAGTAAGTTTGAATTCATCATTAAAGTATATGTTTGATATGCTTGCATTTATTTTTGAACCAAAACAGAATTTAGTAAAAATTTTCCTGATAATATGTTGTGTATCTCTTAAGACATTCTGAGACAAATTTATATGCATTTTAGCTAGACTTATTAATTACTGATAAATACTTACCCTTTCTATATGGTCATGTAAACTTGTAAAAAGGTTTATTTGATAATGGTTAAATTTAAGCTAATTTATATACAAATTGTACTTTTGAATATTTTGAGTAATATAATGCTATAATTAGAATGAGTCACATGTATTTTATTGCTTTTTTGTTTTAGTTTTTGTTGAAGCTTTGTACCGAAAGTCGAGTGCAACATATGCAAATGTTGCATAAAATTCAACTAGCATACATTCTTAAGTCATTTGTGGTTAACTAACTGCTAAGCACCTAGCGGTATAATATATATATATATATATATATATATATATATATATATATATATATATATATATATATATATATATATATATATATATATATATATATATATATATATATATATATATATCTTCAACACAAGAATACACACTGGACTCCGTTATAATAGACATTGCTTATCACACTGTTCAAGCCTACACGCGTTACAAACGATAACTGTTCTGAACAGAAACGTCTTTTCCTTAATCTTAAATTTACAAATAAAGGTATAGACGCTTAAAACATTAGCGATGTTGTTAATCACAGAAAGGTCAGTCCTGTGTTCCCCCATTTTTAAATTGAAGACCACGCCTTGCATTTCAGTTATCTATACACCCAGCACGGCATCCAAAGTATTCGATTATAAACGGATTTTGCAGTGCCTAGACATCAACCATCTTCTACATAACACCATCACCGGCAATGTTTCTATTGTTGAAAATGAAAACCTCAAAATCTTATTTTGAGAGGTCCAAAATACCGCGAAGCCCGTTCCTTTTATTAGCGACAGAATTTCTATTTAGTTATTAGTTTTGTCGAAGATTATGCCAGACTATGGGCCAGACATGAAGACGTGGAACCAGACGCTTTGCCTGAATAGTATCTGGTATTCGAAAACTTAAAGGAACTATGAAAACACGTTATCCCTCTGTATTTAGTGATCCAGAAGTGGTAACCGAGCTGGATAGGTTACATGACCAATATGTACTGGTCTCAGCAGACAAAGCGTCTAATAATATAGTTTTCATTTGAAAGGCGTATTACTATAATTGTTTGTTAGAAGAACTAGGGTTCGATATGCATTCTGGTAATCCTACATACACTTTCAAAGGACGAGATCCTTCAAAATCACGTTTTCCTTATTACGTTTTTTTATTTACCTACAACGGATACTGATTTTGAGCCACCATATATATATTGGAAACCTTACAACTTTCTTACTTCTGTGGGGTGAAACTTATGTCATGGATGATATCATAAAATAACTCTTTTTGTAAGAGAGTTTGCCAATTATCTTGGGGAAAGACTGTGTTCTCCACCCGGGTATTTCGTAACCAACCCCCCTTTATCCTATAAAATGAAGACCGCAATATAACTGGAAAAAATGTTGAGTGTAGCGTAAATAAAGTCCAATAAAGCTGCAATTCATCAGTTTTTGTAAATGTAAGCAGAATAAAAAATACTCAGTACTTAAGACTCAAACCACCAACATTTATAGATATTACTGACTTTTCACCTCAATATATAATCTTTTAAATTTGTCTTACAATTCCAAACGGATTTTTCTCGAAAGTATGGCCCATGGGCTTGTAATGTCCTACTGCATTCCAGAATCCTGATCCACATGGATTTGGCACGAAGTGTCCATTTGGAATGAGGTCCATAAACATTGGATGACCAAACGTCTGTACAAAAAATACTAGTAGAAGACAATATATACACTTCATGTTCAATAGTCAAATAGCAATGACTTAATGGTAGTCAGTACGACTAAAACCAACATTTGTTACAACGTCTGATAACACAGTGTCATCTGATTACGTCTTGTGTAGGAGTAGAGGATGAACTATTGTTATGTCATTTACACAAATAATTTGTCTTGGTAACATTTATGATTTTAATGAAAATGTAATAAATCATATACCTGATGTTTGATCTATATGATTTTACAGACAATATGTGTCGAAAAATACAATATCCAATTTAAACTTGTTTTTCTTGTTAACTCGCATTTACTGGAGAAATCCTTAATCTGGAACAAAAAGTAGGCTCACCTTCACCTAAATATGGCGTGTCGAACGTTTCAATATTCGGTACTTTTATATTTATGTTCTAAATTTTCTTTTTCTTCACAAGCATTGTAAATATATGTGTAATATTTTAAATTTGTATTCAATAGTTGTAGATATATGTGCAATATTATATATATATATATATATATATATATATAATATAATAATATATAGATAATATATAAATATATATATAGTATATATATATATATATATATATATATATATATATATATATATATATATATATATATATGTATTAATTAATTGTAAATACATCTTACCCTCACAAACAAACACAAACACAAAAACATAACCACAACCAAACTACAACCACAAAATCCCCAACAACATAAACCACAAAAAAAAAAACAAACCCCAAACCTCTAAAAACAAAAATAAAACAATCAAACACAATAACCACACACAAACAAACAACAAAAACAAAACACACACCCACAAAATACAAAAAAATACAACACGCAACCAACAATAAATTACAACCCTAACAAAATAATACCAACACACCAAACAACACCAACACAAAACAAAAAACCAACAACCACCAACCCCAAAGCCAAACACCCACACCACAAAAAAATCAATCAAAACTACAACCAACAAACCCACATTTACCCCCGCAAAACAAAACCAAAAAACATAAAAACCAACAAAGAAACACACAAACTCAAATCATAAATATAAACACACAAAAACAAACCCAAACCAACAAAACAACAAAAACCACACACAACACAAAAAAACCAAAAAACACAAAACAAACAACACAAAAAAACAAAACAAATACCAAAAGAACAACACACAAAACATAAACACACAAAACTAACAAACAAAACCAATACAAAACCACAAAAACCCAAAGCACAAACCAACCACACAAGACAAAAAAATACACCAAACAATAACACCAATACCCAACAAAACCAGACAAAACCCAAAACAACCCAAACCCGAACAAGACAAAATAATCCATAACATAAGAAAACCAAAACACAAACACACAACACCACCAACCTCAACCATATATAGCAAAAAAACAATAACAAATAACACAAAAAACAAAAAACCCAAAACCAAATGACAATCACACCTACACACCCAAATTAAACACAAACACAATACCACACCATCAACAAACCAAAACACACATAACAAACAAACAACCCCAACACAACCTAAAACAAAAAAAAACATATAACACCAACCTAATACCAAACCAACAAACACAACACAAAAAACAAAAAACCAAACAAAATACAAAACAACCACCCAAACACCAAAACACCCAAAAAACGACCCAATCAAAAAAAACAAAAAGCCAAACAAACCACTACCAAACATAAAAACAACAATCAAACACAAAAAGAAAACACGCCAACAAACACACAACAAAAACAACAAAAACAAAACAAAAACACACTCAAAAACAATCACCGAAAAACAAACAACAACATACCAACACAAACACAACCGCCCCCCCCCACCCACTCCACCCAACCCCCACAAAGCCCCCCACAACGACTCCCAACCCCCCCCCACACCCACCCCATCCCCACACCACACCCACCCGCACCAAACCCCCCCACCACCCACACCGACCCCCCAACCCCCCTAACAAAGCCAACCACCACCAACCAGCCCAGAACCAAAACACCAACCACCCTACACAAAAACAACAACAAAAACGAATAAACCCATCAAACATACCAACTCAAAGCAACATAAAAAACACCAACCACAACACAAAAACCATACACCAAACACAAAAACGAACCAAAAATACAATTCTTAACTAAAACAAAATAATACAAAACAAACAAACAAAACCCCCACCAATAAAATACATAACAATAAAACACAACACACAAAAAAAACAACACCAACAATAACGACAAAACAACAACACCCAAACAAAAAAAAAAAAACAAAACCAAACAACCCTACACAACACACAAACCACACAAATCACAAAACAACCCACAAAACAACAACAAACAAAAAACAAAACACAACAAACAAAAAACAAATCAAAAACACACCAAAACAAAACAACACTAACCACTACAAACAAAAACACCCAAACACAAACAACAAAAAAACCCTGCACCAAAGAAAACATTTACAAAAACAACCACACAAAACAACACCAACTAAAAAACAATACAACAACCAAAAAAACCAACCAACCAACAAAACAAACAACAAAAAAACCAACAACCAACATAACAAAAAATAATACATAAAACTCAAACGCAACACCAAAAAACAATAAACATTTACAATCAAACGACACATAAAACACAAAGATAACAAAAACCAAAGCCAAAAATAAAACCAAAAAACAAAACCAAAACAAAACCAATAACACAACCAACACCATTCACAAATACACAAAAACAACATAAAAAAAACCAAGCCCGATACAGCAAACAAAACCCAAACCACTAAAATACAAAAACATAAAACAAACAAAAAAACACTACACAACACCAACAGACAATAAAACACCACAATAAATTACACACACCATACACCAAACAATCTACCATACAGACCAAAAAAAAACAAACACCAACAAACAAAATACCAAACACAACAAACGCACAAAACAACAACTCAAACGCCAACCAACCAACAAAAAACGCAACAAATAAAACAACTAACACACAACTAGCATAACAAAACAAAGCACAACCACCCACAAACACAAACAAAAACACACAACAACAATAATAAAACCAAACCCAACACAACACCTCACAATTGCACCCTAACACAAACACAACAAAAAAACAAAAACCCAAAGTACAAACGCAAAATACCCCAAACCCACACAACAACAACAACAACAATAAACAAAAAGTATAAAAAATAACAAACTCCACCCACCACAAATAAAACCTACATAACAAAACAACCCATAACCCCCAACAAAATCAAAAAACCAAACACAAAACAAAACAAAGCAAAAGAACAACAACACAAAAACAACAAACAAAAACACTACACACCACAACCAAATAACAACACAACAAAACAACAACAAACAAACCACAAATAACATCGATAACAAACATAACAAACACACATAACACAAAAATAACATATAAACAAAAAACCAACACACAAAAACAAATAGCCAACAAAAGCCAACACAGAAACAAAAACACAAACACACCAACACAAACAAAACCACAACACAAACAAACTACCCCACCCACAATCAAACTCACACAATAAATCAACAACCAACACCAACAAAAAACCAGCAAAACAAAAACAAACACAAACAACAACACACACACCACACCTACAAAAACAAAAAACAACACACACACAAAAAACAAACAACAACAAAAACAACCCCACAAATACAAAACCCAACCACACACCAACCAAAACAAAAAACACAACAAAAAAAAAACCATTAAAACAACTACAACCTCCAAAAAAAACACAACAACAACCACACAAACTTACAAAAAACAACAAAATAACAACACCAAACCAAACAACCCCACGCCAACAACCCCCCAAAAAAAAACCCCCCTAAAAAAACCAAAAAATCCAAACAACCAAAAAAAAAAAAAAACACAAACCAAATTCCAAACCACAGAAACACAAAACAACAAAACCTACAAAAAAACCAACATCAAAAAAACCCAACACAACAACCCCATACCCACAAATACAACAAACCAAACCAAAAAAAAACCACTTAATATCCAAAAACAACCCTAACACAAATACATACCACACAAACAAAAAACATAACCATACCACCACACAAACACCACAACCACAACAAAAAAATCAACCCACACAGACACAAAAAAACCACAAACAACACCTTAACAATAAGCATACACACCTCAACACAACCAATAAGACCAAACACAAACAAAACTACTCAACCAACACCAAACAAAACCCACACAAACCACCAAAAAAACCACACAAAATACACAAAAACAAACAACACCACAAACAACCAAACAAACCAACAAAAAAACTAACAACCCGACAAACCAACAACCAAACACAAACCACCACAACACACAAAAACCCAACAACACAAAACCAACAAACACAAATACAAGAACAAAAACACACCAAAACCAACAACACACAACGCAACATACCAACAAGCAACGGCAAAACAAAACAACCAAATTACCAAACCAAAAACTACAACACCCAAACAACAAACCACCACAAAACAACAATCAAACAAATAACAACCCCAAAAAACCCCACACCATAACACACTACAAAAACCTACAAACAACTACTCACCAACAACAAATAGCAACAAACAAACAACAACAACAAACAAAAGCAACAACCCAAACCAAAAACCAAACAAAAAACCCTAAAAACAAAAGCACCACCCAAAGACATACCCCAAAAAACAACCAAACCAACTACACACCACAACAAACAACCAATACAACATTAGACACCCCATAAATTACCAAAAAAAATAACCAAACAAACATTCACAAAGAAAAAACATCCTCAAACACAAACAAAAAAAAAAACCCCAACAACCAACAAATCAAACACCAGAACCCATAAACAACCCTACAAAACAACAAACACATAAAACACAACAAAAAAAACACGTAAAACAAAAAAACAATCAACAACCAACCAAAGCAAACCAAACACAGACAAACTACCTACAAACAAATAACAATATAACAACAAAAACCAACAACATAAAATACAACACCACATCCAAATAAACCAACACAACCCTAATAATAAAAAACTACAACCAAACCCAAACAACACAAAACAAGCAACACAAATACAATAAACTAAAAAAACCAACCAACAACACAAACCAACAAAACAACAAAAACACACACAAAACACAGACAACAAACCACCCAAACAAACAACCAAGAAACAACACAAAACACAAACAACTAAAAAAAACAAAACAACAAACCCTCACAACACAACAAACAACTACCAAAAAAACAAAACCAAATACCCAACATCAACCACACACAAAAAATACAACACAGAAAACACACAAAACACCAACACCAAAAACCAAAAACCTACAAACAAAACAAAAAAAAATGAAAAAAAACCCCACATAAAACCCAAAACCAAAACAAATAACAACAAAACAAAACACAAAACAACATAACAACACTAACAAAAACACACAAAACACCAACACAAATAAACAAAACCAACAAACAAACATAAAAATAACAAAACAAAACCACAAACACCACACCACAAAAAAAACACAAATAAATAAAACATAACAACCCACACATACCCAACCACAAAAACACAAACCAAAAAAACAACTACACAACCCCACTAAACCAGAGCAACCACCAGAAAACAACAAAAACAAACACAACAAACCAACAACCAACAAACAAACCCAAAATACACTATACACAAACAAATACACAAAAATACCACACAAACAACAAAACAACAAAAAACCAAACACAAAACCCAAAACAAAACACAACAACCCCCAAGAACCCTCGCCAAACCCCAAACAACAACAACAAAGACCAACAAACAAAAACAACCAACAAAAAAACCAACACAAACAACAAATACACCCACCTAAAAATACAACAACACAACAGAACACGCAGTACACTCAACAACCAAACACCAACAAAAACAAAACCGACACAAACACTAAATACTACCAAAACAAAACATCACAACAACGAAAACACAAAACAACAACCAACCAACACCAAAACCAACACCAAAACAGACAAAAACACAGAACAACAACACAAACATAACCAAAAACCACAACCAAACAAAAAAAACAAAAACACAAAAAACCACACCAATACCAAACACAAGCAAAAACACAAAAACAACAACACATAAAAACATATCACAACAAAAAACAACCAAATCCAACAAAACAAAAGCCACCAAAAAACCCCAACAAACAAAAAAAACCAAAAACCCAACACATCACAAATAACCACAACATTTTTGTCAAACCCAAACCACATAAAAAAACCACACAACAAACCACACACACACACACACACAGCACCACACAAAAATAACAAGGATAAAATACAAAACTCCCCACCCAAAAACAAAACACCCACCCTAACCAAACACATATCCCCAAAAAACACCGCCACACAACACTAATGAAAAAAAAACAACAAAAAACAACAACAACAAAAAATCTAAACATAACAAATAAACACCCACTATAACAACAAACCAACAAAAACAAAAATACATACCAACCACACAAAACCAAACAAACAAACACCAACACACATACCACCTACAACCACAAAACACACCCAAACCTAACAAACAACCATAAAGAAACAAACAACAACCAAAAAACCAAACACAACCCAACAAACAACAAAGACAAAAAACAACCAAAACACAAACAACCAAACACCATAAATAACAACTAAAAGCCAACCCAAAACACACACAAAAAAAAAAACCAACAATAATCACAAACAACAAACCAACACAAACATAAAAACACAAATACTACATAACACAAAATTAAACCCCAATACACCCCCAAAAACAAAAGCAAACAAACAACCAAAAAACAGAACCCAAAAAAACAACATAGCATCCCACGTCACACAAAACACACCATAGCCAACAAAAAACCCAACATCACCAACCATAACCACAAACCAAATAAATAAACAAACAACACAAACCCCCCCAACACAACAACCGCACAAACACAACACAACTGCACACCCAAAAACCACTACTAACAAAACTACTTAAACACAAAACCACAACCAAACCAACTACGCACACACAACCACAAACAAACAACAAACAACCAACCCCACAACCTACAAAACCTATTCAATCCAAGACTCCAAAATTAAAAATACCCCAACAAAACTCAACGGACATAAAAAACAATAACCCAAAAAATAACAACATACAAAAACCACAATAACAAAAATCAAAACTACCAAAACAAGACCACCACAAACAACTCAACATTTCGCAATAAATATATATGTGCACTGAAAAATATTTATGTGCAATGAAATATATTTAAGTACTATGAAATATTGGATTTAAAGGAGAAAAACTGATTAATTTTATTTTGGCCTGGCGTATGCAAACAGAATACATTAAATAACTATTTTGGTTAAAAAGCCGGGATTTTCGTGACGGCGGACAAACACGTCGATAACATGTTCATCGTTATGATTAATATATCTGTATTTATTACATGACTGTTGTATTCTCTAGATGCTGATTGGCTAATTTCATAATTTCTGCTATTTAAATCGTTATAATCACCTCCATATAACACCTTTATAGGATGATATAACATAGTAGAAATAACTGCATGATTACACATAGCGCTACATTTTACAAGTGTAATCATTGAAAGTGTCTGACATAATTGTTCATTTTCATATTTCATTAATACAAATTAATCAGATAAGATAAGCATGCAATAAAACATTCAAGTGTATTCAAATGTCATTGTGTACAGAATGTATTGAAAATAAACTAGCGGAAAAATCGCAAGCTCTTTTCTGGGGTAATTAATAGAAATATATAAATCATTTCAATCAGACGTTTGACCGCAAATGTCTGTGTGATTGGAACAATTTTGACCGATTTTTAATGAAAACTTAATATTTAACCAGGTAACACGTTCAGAGTGACCTATTAACATAGACAGCCTAAGCTACTTCAGAAATATTATCAATAATGTGTTCCCACCGTAACGACACCAAAAAGCGAACGAATTGCCTTATTTATTATTATTATTTCCCCTGTGGTTTTGATTGAAATGCATCACTTGATGCCCCAAAAATCATAGACCTGAATAGCAAACTCGCTTCGAAATCGAAGTTAGCCCAATTCGATGTACATTTTCTGCACTGTATCTCAAGTGTCATTGGATCTTTTTAAAAACGTTTGAACTGTTGACCTAGATAGTGGATACATTAAACATTTCCACTGCCTTTCGACCACTTAAACCCACTCCATCAAAACATAATATCGCCTGCTTTTTAGTCGAGTCATTTTGTTTAGCTTCGATACGGCGTTATAAATACCTCACACGAAAATCCCTTCTTGACACGTCATATCTACAGTACGTGTTCAAAAGGTTTTACCATGGCATCACCATTTATTGGCATTTATTAGCAAATGTGATCAGTTTATAATCAAACAGTGAATTAAAAATTATCATTACATTATAGATGGAATTAATTAATCGGATTTTCATTAGTGGTCTTGCACTGTATTTTGACTGACTTAATGAAAAAATATCATATCTTTCATTAAGCCAATCAAAATACAGTAAAATCAATAAAAAATAACAGTAAAAAGTTTTTATTTAAATGATAAATTTAAAAAAAAATGTAATAAACTTTAATTATATTACAAAAACCTAGGGATAAATCATTTCATTATTCGAAATTTGGACAGGTTTATGTAAGATAAAATTTGCAAACATACATTTAATTCATTTTATAGTAAACAAGTTTTTGCTTTCTCTCCCGGAATGAAAAGATGAAAGTGAATTTTGATGTTCCACGTTCCACTGTAGACTGTTAATTCATATGGAATCGTTATTGAATATAGGCAACTCATCCGTGACTTTGCCTGTGCTAAAGGTCTTTTCACATTTCTCAATCTGAAGGTAATAATCTGGAATGCCAAACCCGAGGCTTGGGCTTGTTGAGACTACCCTCAATGTAGGGGTTGGTTATTTTCTCCCATGTTATACATGTCTATGTAGATCTACGTAAATAAAAGCTGATATAAATTTGCACTACGTTCTAGAACTCGCAAATTCTACGTCATAGATTGTATCATGAAATCATAACGCGCTTAGTTTGGCAATATCCTAGGGGTTGACAATGAAATCATTCCCCGTAAAAAGAAGAAAAAATATCTGATTCATGGGAAATTCTTGTGACGTCTTTTAAAAGTAAATATATGCATGCTAATTTTAATAATCTCCATATCTTTATATTAAAAATATCAGTTTCCTTGGCTAAAGCAAGCAATCGGCATTAATCTGATATCTGCGTTAATAGCGAACTATAGATTTACATAGCGCTAATAGCAAAATATGATTGATTTGACGGAACACCTTTTTATGAAGAGTCACGATAAATTCATGCATAATTATTTATAGATTCTATTTGATGACAAATAAATATATCAGAAAAACTTCAAATTTCAGCTACAAGTTTTCAAAGATATGGTGATAACTGATGTGCAAAAAAAAATGTCGGGAAAGTTCTGTACCATGAACCATGATGTGTTGTTCTTTTACCAGAGTAAAACCTACAATTACCAAAATATTTAAGATTCACTACTTAGTTTTAAGTTAATCTTATGTTTTCGTCACATGCTATATCAATAAGTATAATGGAGAAGTACCAATGTATATTTGAAATTTGTATAAGTTCAGTAGAATACGAAAGTTCGAAATAACAACAATCTTAACACGAAGAACGGTAGCGAATCCCAACCGGGATGGGACCAGGTACAATACAGTTTACATTTTATCGAATGGTTGAACAAACTCGTATCTACACTTCTTTCCGAAACACACTTATTATATAGCGACAATAAGTATATTTGAGTACACATCCTGACATATCGTTGCATTCCTTATTCAATGCAATTATGAGTTACAGTTATGTTTTAAATCACGTTATATGTACTGTTGATAAGTTGGTCGTTACAAAACCTCATTAGTCTGTTTTGCATTGCAATCAATATAATAAATCTAACATTGATAATATTCAGTTCATATACGGTAAATAAAGCATTTCATGTGTATTATATAACCTTGGACATGTTCGTAATAATAATTGAAAACAGATTCAAACTGACAAGGCGTCATCATATGTTTTCACAAATACGTTATTTTAGCACATGTATTAAACATTCGTTGACACATAATGTTTTGTATTCCTATAGCTAGACATGCTTGTACTAGTTTTTAATACAATCCTCTAGGGCTGCTGCTTCAAAGTTATTTTTTGTAAAAGGGGCATTAGCTATGTTTATCTTTTTCATTTTTATTTCTTTTTTTCGTGAAAGAGATATTCACTGGCATAAACATTCTTAAATTCCTTTATACTTTGTGAAAATTGCTTGAGATACCAGGTTTGGCACTTTTTCAATTGCAATTGATTAAATCAACCTTACTTCTACATAACACCGTTACGTGTTCATGTGCATCATCTCCCTTCAAATATGATCCTATCGGGCATGTCATCACCAGCGATATTTCTATTTTGAAACACGAAAACCTCAAAAAATCTTCTTTTAAGGGGTCTAAAATATCGCGAAGCCCGTTTCTTTAATTGGAGACAGAAATTCAGTTTATCTATGAATTCTGTCGAAGATTATGCCAGACGATGGGCCAAACATGAAGACATGGAACCAGATACTTTGTCTGAATGGCTAAAAGCTATAAGATGGTCGATAAAATCTCGTATTCGGAAACTTAAAGGAACTATGAAAACACGTTATCCCTCTGTATTTAGCGATATGTACTGGTCCCAGTAGAAAAAAGCCTTAAATAATATAGTTTTTATTTGTAAAGCACATTAATAGTAATCCTACATATACACGTAGCCGACTTTCAAAGGACAAGATCCTTAAAAACCACCTGTCCGCATTACTTTCTTTTGATGTACCGATACTGATTTTGAGCTACCATATTTATATTTGATACCTAATCTTCACAAAACCTCATATAAGTAGAGGTACATTCCAGGATCCAGCAAATGTTTTGCTAGACCTTTACCTTTACTCCTTATCAAGATACTGAGGATTTCTTCCTCCCGTGTTTTGTTTGGATTTCATTGTGGACTCGCAGTGGGTGGGACAGGTCAACAGGGGATGCTTACTCCTCCGTGCCTCCTGGTTTTCCAGAGGTCCGTGTTCGTCCAATATTCACCAGATTTGTATATGCATCCCGTGCACCCTGAATATTTATACTTTGGTATCTGAGATTTCATGTAATTAGTATACAAGATATACAATATATTTATTACTATTACTTTTTCAGGTACAAAATTGCATATGAGTTGTTTTAAATATCAAACAGAATGCATATCTCATTTTACACAAAAAACCCAACTCTATTGCAGGTATGTTATTGATTCTATGTAGTCGCGATGCTATCTATATTATGATTTCAATTCTGGATGGTTGAGTACCTGTATCAATAAAAGAAAATTAATTTCTTTGATCGGTAAAATCACTACAAACAATTTAAGGACTATTTTGACCATTTTAAACATTCATTAACAAAAGATCATTTTGATGAAATCTAATTGACAGAAACTATCATCTTGAGCATTACAACTTTGATATAATAGTATAACGGTGTTGTATTGTATATAGTTATAACCATTGGAGTTATTGTTTTGCCTTGTCTGATACCACTTTCTCTTTAGAAAATCTGTTTAACATTGGAGCTCAGATGATGAAGTCTAATTGACAGAAACGATCGTCTTGAGCATTATAACTTTGGTATTATGTTTATTATATTTATAACCACTAGGTCGTTGTCACTCCTGGTGGCCCGTTTGAGTCCCCGAGGTATACATAAACCTAGTACCTGATATTTCGGTTCCAGCTGATAATTTTATATTAAATTAATATTTTGCCGTGAAATCACCATTTAAATTTCTAAATTCTTCTAAAGCTAAGATAGTCATTTTAGCAGTAGTCAGTCTTGGACGGATTTTGACTATACGTTTGGATTTATTGTTTGGCATTGTCTGATACCACTTTCTCTTAAGAAAATATGTTGGAGCTCAATTGATGAAGTCTAATTGACAGAAACGATCGTCTTGAGATTTATAATTTTGGTATTTTGTTTATAATATATATAAATAAAACATTTGAAAAATAACATACATTGACGCTTTTAAATCCAGCGTCTAGAGTATACAAAATGTAGTTATAAGGAAGTTTGTTCTCCCCTCAGTAAATTACCAAAACTGTAGTTACAAGATTTTGTCAGGCAGCCAACAATTTCTAATACCAACACCCTTTTAACATTTCTTGTTTCCAATGATTGCAATCTTTTCTTTTCCTGAATAATATTCTATTTACTCATATAACCATATCAAATAGGGGCGAATAACTCGTATTGTCTTGTTATAGTTATGAGGCGCATTTAAAATGTATATATTTAGGTACACTGTATTTATTCTTGGTAGTCAACACCAGAACTTAGCAACACTTGCTCTTATCTTTAGAATCGGACAGACTTCCATGACCAAGTGCATCGCTCTCTAAACCACGACGTCTCTTATCCATAGTCAGCGAGAGCTTGTGACCCGTAACTCTTTGTGTCAATGGGTGTGATATAACATTGCCAAAAGGAGTCACCATGGTTACTAAAATGATGAATACAATGACATTAAATGTCAATACAATAAGCGTATACAGTGTGTAATAATTAGAAACATAATACCAAAGTTGTGTTTAACTCGAATGATTACAGCGCCCTGCTCCGGTCAAAGTCCCTCCAGTGGGCTTGAACGCGTTATTCAGTAACCCGAAAAAAAACCAGAGTGTTGCGAAGTAATCAATAAAAGTTCACAAAATTCTGACGTAAATTATTATGACGTCACAATCTGGCATAGTAAAAATTTCTTCCGGTTGAAGTATTCTGATTGTGTATGCATTCAGGCGTTAATGTAGTGGTCGAAGTGAGCGAAATATTAATAACGACTGGATTATTCGGGTTAATGTTTGTTATAAAAAAGGGGCCAAGAAAAATGCTCAAGACATTCGTTTCTGTCAATAAGGCTTCATCAGTTGAGCTGGAATTAAAAATAGATGTAGAGTACCGAAAAAATTGACATCGTCCAAGGCCAAAACAACCTAAATGGTATTCCGTCTAAGAGTAAGCACTGTAAAAGTGGAGTTTAGAATTTCTTGTTTACGTTTTAGATACGAGTTGTTATTGTAAGTTATAGGACAACATGCTGTCAGATTCACATACTTTTTTCGGATTTGGTGTGCATGCTTGTATAGTTCAGTCGGTAGCGCGCTCGACCCATGATCGTGAGGTCGAGTCCAGCCGGCGGCAGGTTCGTTTCCTGTCTTTCAGATAAGACAGTAAAAACCGAGGTCTCGTGTCACAGAAGGTGTCGGCACGTTAAAGAACATTCACTACTCAATGGCCGTAAGTGCCGAGCATATGCCAAAATTTGAAGTCCTTCACCGGCATTTGGTGACGTCTCCATATGAGTGAAAGATTTTTGAATGGGACGTTAAACAACAATAAACAAACAAATTAGGTATTTTTTACCCATTTTGGGACCCTATGGGTCCTACCCTCTTTTCATTCGCAAACTTCATACAGCTTCAAATGGGGAGTCAAAAATGTCTTGAATTTTACAAAAATCTTACATTTTCTGTTTACTTATGAACCCGTGACCTTTACCGTAGACCCCATGACTTTGAAATTTTCTTAAAATGATCCTTATATAATTCCTAACAACTTTCTCATAAATCTTTGTATACAAAAAGTCAATTAGGCTTGAGCTATTAAGCCATTTTATACAATATAAAACATCTCAGATTATTTTGTAAAATAAAACGTCTCAGATACCAAAGTGTAAATCTTTAGGATGTCCAGGATACAGACACAAATCCGGCAAAAATGGACAAACACGGACCTCTGGAAACCAAGAGGTGGGATCAGGTGCCATTGGGGAGTAAGCATCCCCTGACGACCGGTCACACCCGCCGTGAGTCCACAGCCAAGTCCAAACGAAACACGCGAGGAACGAATCCTCGTCATAACTGGTACAGACGTCTCAACAACCGTCAACGAAAAGGCAACTCAACATTTCACCCAGTGAAACAGAGTAATCGCAAACAAAACTATTATACCAACCGTGTAATTTGCGGAACATTGACATCAAACGCGGTTTTCGATATTCCTGTGTCAATAATTTGTCAGTGAGTAGTCTACATCTGTACACGAAATGCCCACACGTCGAACACGTCCCGGCATATCGGACCATTTGTGAAATATAAACTCCACATGCGGGCGACTGTGGGACGCCACCACCCAAATGTGGAAATTCCACAACGGGAAAGCCGAAATCGTCGCATTTGTCGTATAGTTTAGTTGCCAATATAACTGTACCCTATGTTATTTAAGCGCGAGTGGACAGTTTACCGACAGATTTAATTTTTATTCGCAAACTTAGTAGATATTGACTACAATCATGCATATAAAACTTGAAAGTTACCTAATCACTGGTTCATGAGAAGACAATGTTTAAAGATGTACCAAGTTTCGATTCTTTTTGGCCCCTTTTAGGGCCTCTATGGGTCCTACCCCTGTTATTGTGGGATGTTGTATGCCACGTTTGGTAAAAATTGGCCCACTAATTTTTAAGAAGTCGGAAAGGCGTAAATGTGACATAAAAATGAATAATATGTGCCTGTGTTTTCTGTTAGTACTACCAAACACATATTCGTATTAACTTAATAATAAATATATAAAACATTTTACATAATGTTAACTAATACAATATAAATACAAAACGTCAAATTTTTATCATGAAAGTTTGAATTTAATCTTAATTTGTATTCAAATGCTTGACAAAGGTGAACAACTTTAAACAACGCCATTCCTTCCTATATTAACCTAACTGTACACCTGAATTTTGTGCAGCGCCTATCCTTCCTTTAATACTAAACATTACTTCAGATAATTTTCAAGTGAAATAGTTACTACAACATGAAGCAAGTGTATTTTCGAAATTTCTCAAAACTTAATTCAAAAAGTCTGCAAGCATTTATTTAAAAAAAAACGCCGAACAATTATATATCTGAATCTTAATCGATTTACAATACAATAGTATGTATACTCGTATATTTTGTAGTGTCTACTTAATAGTGTCTATGTTGTAATGTATATTTAGTGTCTATTCCTATAGTGTCAACTTTATAGAGTTAATTTTGTAGTTTCTGTTCTGTAGTTTCAACTTTATAGTGTTCACTTTAAAATGTCTATTTTATTGTGTCTCTTCTATAGGGTCAATTTTAGTGTCAATTTTGTAGTTTCTGTTCTGTAGTTTCAACTTTATAGTGTTCACTTAAAATTGTCTATTTTAATGTTTATTTTATTGTGTCTCTTCTATAGGGTCAATTTTAGTGTCAATTTTGTAGTTTCAACTTTATAGTGTTCACTTAAAATTGTCTATTTTAATGTCTATTTTATTGTGTCTCTTCTATAGGGTCAATTTTAGTGTCAATTTTGTATTTCCTTTTCTGTAGTGTCGACTGTATAGTGTTCACTTTAAAGTGTCTATTTTAATGTTTATTTTAATGTCTATTTTATTGTGTCCCTTCTATAGGGTCAATTTTAGTGTCAATTTTGTAGTTCCTATTCTGTAGTGTAGACTGTATAGTGTTCACTTTAAAGTGTCTATTTTAATGTCTATTTTATTGTGTCTCTTTATAGGGTCAATTGTATTTCCTTTTCTGTAGTGTCGACTGTATAGTGTTCACTTTAAAGTGTCTATTTTAATGTTTATTTTAATGTCTATTTTATTGTCTCTTCTATAGGGTCAATTTTACTGTCAATTTTGTATTTCCTTTTCTGTAGTGTCGACTGTATAGTGTTCACTTTAAAGTGTCTATTTTAATGTTTATTTTAATGTCTATTTTATTGTCTCTTCTATAGGGTCAATTTTACTGTAAATTTTGTATTTCCTTTTCTGTAGTGTCGACTGTATAGTGTTCACTTTAAAGTGTCTATTTTAATGTATATTTTAATGTCTATTTTATTGTGTCACTTCTATAGGGTCAACTTTATAGTGTCAGTTTTGTATTTCCTATTCTTTAGTGTCGACTGTATAGTGTTCACTTTAAAGTGTCTATCTTAATGTCTATATTATTGTCTATTTTATTGTGTTACCTCTATAGGGTCACCTTTATAGTGTCTATTTTGTAGTTTCAGTTTTGTACTTTATATTTTATAGTACCTACTTTAGAGTGTATTTTTAGTCTATTCCGTGGTGTCTATTTCATTGTTCGTTTTTTGTCTGTATAATGTCAACTCTATAATGTCTTCTATAATGTCAACTTCATAGTGTCATCTTTATAAAGTCCATTTTATAGTGTCAACTTTATTGTGTGTATTTCATAGTGTGTATTTTGTAGTGTGGTGTACAGTTATAGTGTCTATTTCTTTTCAGTAATAGCATATGTTATCCTGCCACGTGGTATAATGTCATGTCTTTTACATCTGACGTTATCTATCATAATTATGCACTATACACACCGAGACCCCCATATCAGCCCGAGAGTCCGGATGACCGATCACTTTATTCATATGAAGCCGACTTCATTCAGAAGTTTTTGAATCAAAAGAAGACAAGACTGTCTATGGTCTTTCATTTAACACTTAGCTATATCAACAGCGTCAATGCCATATATCCCAACGAACTAGAAATTGAAGATGGAATTGTCAACATTCAAAATTTGAATAGCATTATCCCGTTATCACATAGATGTAAATTTGTTTTTACAAGGATGTCAGAAATCAAATCACATTTAATGTCAGCGATCCGCAAAATCTTCTTCCGGTATTAGTTCCTTGTTTGCACTTACATATACTTTGTTTCACTAAATGAAATGTTGTGTTACCTGTTTGATGGCGGTTGATAGGTCGTATGTAGCTATTGCAACCAGGATTTATTCCTCACTTATTACTTTCCGTGGTACGTGATTTCGCTCCTGGATTTTCGGAGGTCCGTATTTGTTTACTGTTCACCAGAGTCCACCATTTAAATGTACTTTTGTTTCATCAACAAACTTTTCTTTCTCGGTGAGATACACATGCCATTTTTTCGTCTAATGTTTGAAACAATGGGTATACTGGAAGCCTCATACTGATGTAGCCGATATGGATTGTGGTTATCCCATGATGTGTTTACACTTACACCAAGAGAGGAACTGAAAATGCTATTATCATCATCCTGACAGTGAGAAAAGATGGTATGCATCTCAATTTTAAACCATATTTTACATTGATTCGGAACAATTGTTATCATTGCAGTGAGAGGTCAGTGATTTGCAGAACGCAGAACCTTTTGACAGGCTTATTTTTACTATGGCGTCACATTAAAATGGCCTTTAAAACATTTGTGTAATTATGACGTCACAATCAAAGTACGCCAAAAAGAGGCACGCACATTGGCAATGTGTAGTTTCCAACCCATTTGTGACAGTGACTGTGACAGGCCAACAAATGAAGTCATCAGATGAACTCAGAACAAACATAATCGTGGTTGTTAGAGAAAGATAGTCTGAGTCACAGAGTGAAATCAGACAAAACAGCAAATTGACGCACGCTAAATAAATTACATCAGAGAGTAAACTTAGATGTACTATAACCGCAACAGTGTTGAACTTTGTCTCAGATTTAACACTACCATAACAATTTTGAACTGTGCATTAACATTTACCGTTGCACTTTTGAACTCGGGGCTAACATTACCGTAACAGAGGGAGAACAATATATTTAAAGTCAGAAGGTGAATTCATTGTTACAATAACCGTCACAGAAGTAACGTATATATTAATCACAGTTTTGAAAACAATTGGTATATTTATACTTAAATTTGCACGTGAACATTTTGACATAAAGTCAATTTTTATCAATTAAAGGGTGATTATTTATAGTACGAATAATGTATCAATATATAATTATATCTGGGAATAATTTGTCTTTGATAACGGATTGTTGTTGATATAAACTATGGCACGGACATTTAGAGGATATATATTTATATTGACCTGTTACCTCCTCCCACCGATATCCGACTTGTACACAGGTTGGAATTCGTCGATTGATTTTCGACTCCGCTTTTTCGCAATTCGGTTTCCGACTTCGAATTTTAGTGAGGATCGATTTGCTGTGGAATTTTGAAAAGTGTTTTCAAGCCACACTGAACAATTTTTCAGTTATATGGTGGCGCCAAGTTTTAATGGTGAAGTAGAGAACCCGGAGATGTCTGTAGACTTCTGCACTTTTTGTTGATAAATCAGATAATTTTAGCATAACCGGAATGCTCTGATCTCGCTTGATCCTTGATCGCCAATATAGATGAACATAACGTCTCAATTAGTTTAGATACCTGTTTCCAGGTACCTGTTTCAGAATCGTATTTTGAAAAATGACCGCCCCTGCGTACGCGGTGGACAAAGCGTTTTTCTTAAAAGCGTAAGGTCTTGGGTACATACTTTTCACTCGCAAAATACTCGGCACAAGTTAAAATGGGGTCTGGATCCGAAGCCATGATTTACTGTAACCGTTGTATGTTTACGGAACATCACTGCATGCATTGGCCTACATGTATAGCACAGGTCGAATCTTTTAGTGTGGCAATTCACTTACATCTTGTGATATTGATGTGTGTGTGTGTGTGTGTGTGTGTGTGTGTGTGTAAACCGGTAAAATATATGTAATATAACGGTGATAAGTTAAAGAACGTCACATAAAGGTGTACACAAACATTGTGAGACCATAAGCTTGCAATCGCGTTTATTGGGTTACACAGAACACTAACTAATCATACAGCCTGAACGTGACCAAACGAAACTAGGTCGTTGACAAAACAGTATGTGTATGTCCTATATTGACTTCAAATAAAAACAAACAGAAAATAATAGATCTTAAATGCACGACAGTTGTTTTAAACGGAGGGCGATTAAACTATATTATGTAAAAAGCATTTGTATCGTGACAAAGGTAAGTGAAATGATATTGCATATATCTTTTACGACACAGAGGTAATTGATATGTTTAAGTAACAGAGAATAATATAATTTCATTGCACTGTGGGTTTAAACTATACAGTATAGATCTGGTGCATTCCACGTGTAAACCTGGCCTTCACCTCAATGGTTACGCACTTTGTCGGTGCTTACAGGTACTGTAGTACCGTTGTTTATTACTCGATACTCAAGCTCAACTTTCGTTTTATCAATTTGGCTATATACATGTAGTTATTTGTATCACTGAGTAGGAAATGCATTATTATTTTTTTGGAGATTCACACTTATAATTGTCATGTAAAAGATGAATAAATACGTTAATTAGTAGCCTACGTACTCAAACAATTTGTTAATATTTATGAAGTGTTCTTAAAATGAAATATTATTTACACGTGTATGTTGTAATGAGATGTGTTAACATAAGTGAAGTTTCATGATCTACGGTCGATTGCCATATCAGACAAACTGACATTCTAATTTAACCTCAGCTGAACTCTGTATTGTTTTGACAAATGACAATAAACACACGCGCTGTGCTCTATCTCTGCAATGTGGTATCGAATTTAATGAGTGGTCAGTCTTACTCTTGTATTGTACATAGTAACATGTATATAGAATAAAATATAAAAACGTGTATATCCTAGTTGGATTATTCTATACATGCAGTATAGAACATAACATGGTGTCAGAAGTGCAACGGATTAATAATTAAAAAGTAAAATGGCTAAAAACCTTACACCTCCTGGACAGTTGTCACTTGGTGGAAATTAAAAGAAAATTTTCGGAGATTCAAGCAACAGTTTGAAATCTATTTATCTGCAACTGGACTTAAAACTCAGAGTGAAGACATTAAGACCAACACATTATTACATGTGATAGGTCCAGATGCAATTGAAATTTTTAATACTTTCTCCTGGACAGAGGAAGGTGATTCTGCTGGGGGACAACAAAAAGGTTGACAAAGTTCTTGCCAAATTCGAGAAATATTGCAATCCGAGGAAGAATGTGGCCTACGAGAGGCATATTTTTAACACAAGGACACAAGGTCCATCGGAAAATATGGATGCCTTTGTGACCGATCTAAGAATCTTAGCTAAATCTTGTGAATTTGGAGATTTACAAGATTCATTGATTCGTGACCGCATTGTTTGTGGAACAAACAATGACGCTGTGAGAGGAAGATTACTTCGAGAGAGCGATCTGACGTTGCAAAAGGCAATAGATATCTGTAGATCTGCGGAACCTTCTAGACAACAGTTAAAAAATATGACAGAAGCAAACTCTATGCCAGTCACAGAGCAAAATGTGAATGTGGTAAAAAGGAAAGGCCAAGCCAACAAATTTTCTGGAGGTAAGGGGAGTCATACTAAGCACTTTAATGATTACAGATACGACTGTAATAAATGCGGGAGGAAGCATGAACCTCGAAAATGTCCAGCATTTGGACAGAAATGTAATAAATGCAACAAAAAAGATCACTTTGCCGTAAAGTGTCCATTCAAGAAAAGGAGAGAAAAAGTCAACGTTTTAGACTCCAAAGATTCAGACACTGAAAATGAATTTCTCGTGAATAGCATTAATCCTACACAGAAAACGGAAAAAATCAGATGATTGGACTGTGAAAGTCAAGTGTAATGACAAGCTACTTAACCTGAAAATAGATACCGGAGCACAATGTAATGTGATATCACTGAATACCTATCAACGGTTATCGAGAAAATCACTCCAGAAATCGCGAACTCAACTTGTATCCTATTTTGGACACAAAATGTCAACACATGGAGAAACAGAACTAGCCCTCATGTATAAAGACAAGTACTACATAGTTCCGTTCTTAGTAGTTCATGGTGAAGTTGCTAGCGTGTTAGGATCAAAATCCAGTCTAGAAATGAAGCTAGTACAACGCCCTCTATCAAGTTCAATCAGAAAAACAAAATGCTGAAGATATATTCACAGAATTTCAAGATGTTTTCGAAGGTCTTGGACATCTAAACGGAAAATACAAAATTCGTACAGATGACAAAGTACAACCAGTAGTACATCCGCCTAGGAAAGTACCTTTTGCGTTACGTGAAAAAGTCAAGGCTGAGCTTAGCAGGATGCAATCGCTTGGTGTCATAGAAAAAGTCACAAAACCAACGAGCTGGGTAAATTCAATGGTCGTTGTTCCGAAGAAAAATGGAGTACGCATATGTATAGATCCCAGAGATCTAAATCGCGCAATAAAGCGGGAACACTTTCCCATGAAAACTGTCGAAGATGTAGCCGTTAAACTCAAAGGAGCACAACTGTTTAGCACCTTGGACGCCTCATCTGGATTCTGGACCATAGAACTTGACGAGGAAAGTTCTATGAAAACAACCTTCAATACACCTTTTGGGAGGTACAAGTACAAAAGAATGCCATTTGGTATCAGTTCTGCACCAGAAGTTTTTCAGAAACGGATATCTGAAATATTTGATGACATAGAAGGTTGCGAGGCAATAATGGATGATGTGCTTGTATGGGGAAACACTGTAGAACAGCATAATAAACGTCTAAGGATTGTCTTAGAAAGAGTCAGAAAAGCAAACCTGAAGCTTAATAAGCAGAAGTGTAAGATTGCACTCACAGAAGTGAAATACATGGGTCATATAATTGGATCGGATGGCTTAAAAACAGACCCAGATAAAATTGCAGCGATTACCTCAATGCCTGAGCCAAAGAGCAAGAAAGATTTGCAAAGATTTATGGGCATGGTCAACTATTTGGGTAAATTCATACGAAATTTGTCCGATTTAAATAAGCCACTACGACAGCTTTTAGAGAAAGATGTTTCATGGCACTGGGGATGAAAGACACACTGAGTCCTTCAATGCCTTAAAGGAAGCGCTAACACAAGCACCTGTGTTACAATACTATGACCATAGAAAACCTGTTACCTTGTCTGTAGATGCTTCATCTCAAGGACTTGGAGCTTGCATATTACAGGAAGGAAACCCTGTTGCATATGCATCGCGCTCGCTGAATAAATCTGAAAGAAACTATGCGCAAATCGAAAAAGAGCTTTTAGCAGTAGTTTTTGGATGTCTCAAATTCCATCAGTTTGTTTTATGGTCAACAAGTACATGTTGAAACTGATCATAAGCCATTGGAGAGCTTATTCCGAAAAACATTGTCTTCTGCGCCTCCGAGAATTCAACGCATGATGTTGAAAATACAACACTACGACTTATTGGTTCAATATAAACCTGGCAAAGAGATGTATGTAGCTGATACGCTAAGTCGAAATTCAAAGCGTGATGGAAATTATGACAAGGATTGTGACTGTTTCAAAGTTTATGTTGTTGAAAATATATCTGTAACAACGGAAAGATTACAGAAAATTCAGAATGACACTGAAACTGACCAAGAAATGAAAGTGTTAAGGGAAACAATCCTAACTGGATGGCCAAATTTGCGGTCCGAATGTCCGCCAATCATCCAACACTATTGGAATTTCAGGGACGAACTTAGTATTTCCGAAGGTCTAATACTGAAAGGTAATAGAATTGTAATTCCAAACATTCAGCGGAAAGAAATGTTGGAAAAACTGCACTACGATCACGCTGGTATCGAGAAATGTAGGTCGAGAGCTCGAGATATTTTATTCTGGCCTGGAGTAAACAAGGACTTGTCAAATTACGTTGAAAAATGTAAAATTTGCGGGAGCATGAGAAATTGCCAACAAAAAGAGCCCTTAAAGCCGCATAGAATCCCAGACCGTCCTTGGCAAAAGCTAGGGATAGATCTATTTGAGCTTGAAAATCACACATATGTGCTGATAGTTGATTATTATTCAAAGTTTTATGAACTATCTCGCTTGACATCTACAAAGAGTAATCAAGTAATAGAAATGATCAAGCCACATTTCGCGCGTCATGGAATTCCAGAGGAAGTTGTTAGCGATAACGGTCCTCAATTTGCCAGTAGAGAATTTTCGCAATTCGCCAGAAATTATGGATTCAAGCATACAACAAGCTCGCCAAAATATCCGCAAAGTAACGGAATGGTTGAGAGAACTGTCCAGTCAGTTAAACGACTGTTGAAGAAGACCAAAATGGATAAAAGAGATCCGTATATTGCAATGCTTGAAAATCGCAATACACCAATTGAAAATCTTGTATATTCTCCTGTTCAACTGTTAATGAGCAGACGACTACGAGGCATAGTTCCCGTCAATCCAAAATTATTGAGGCCTAAAACACCGTCAATCACCAATATCAAAAATGGAATGCTGAAAAATCAAGCATATCAAAAGCAGAACTATGATAAACGTGCCAAAGATCTGCCAAAATTACAAATTGGAGATACTGTCAATATACAGACTGAAGGACAACCGTACAAGGCAGGGAAAATAGTCGATAATGCACCAGAGCCGCGCTCTTACATAGTGCAATCGGGTGGTGTTTAATTATCGGAGAAATCGTCGTCATCTTCAGTTATCTGATTATAGCGAAGGGAAAAATCAGGAACAGGAAAATGATGAGTTAGACAAAGATTTCAGTGCAGATAACGTTCCACTGCAGAATAAGACTGAAACAGAAATCAGACAAACGAGAAGTGGGCGAGTAGTGAAAGTACCGCCAAAATATCAAGATTTTCAGATGTGTAAATAAATGAATATTTGAGATAAAGGTAAAGTTTATCTCCTACGGTAGGCCAAGTGCTAGTAACCTCTGGCCTCAGTATTTTTTAATAATCATAGTTATGTTATTAATCATATATACTAGTACTTAGATTATTACGTAGCCTTGTTGTATTGAATATCAAATTTGAAACTTAACAGACTTTCTACTTTCTTACTATCAAAAAACTGTGAAACAAATTGGATAATTCTTCTGATCTTATTTTGTGAAAATCTGAAAGGGGAGATGTAATGAGATGTGTTAACATAAGTGAAGTTTCATGATCTACGGTCGATTGCCATATCAGACAAACTGACATTCTAATTTAACCTCAGCTGAACTCTCTATTGTTTTGACAAATGACAATAAACACACGCGCTGTGCTCTATCTCTGCAATGTGGTATCGAATTAATGAGTGGTCAGTCTTACTCTTGTATTGTACATAGTAACATGTATATAGAATAAAATATAAAAAACGTGTATATCCTAGTTGGATTATTCTATACATGCAGTATAGAACATAACATATGTCATCCACTTTCCAACGCGTCCAGTTGCAGCATAAATCTTGTGTGTTTTACATTCAAAATCAAGAAAAGTTAGTATCTTGAATACAGAGTAAATACATCAACTTAGTACAATACTATAAAGTGCTACAATATCTATAATTGAACAATTCACATACATCATAAGGAACTCATAAGCGTCTTAGATATATATATATATATATATATATATATTATATATATATATATATATATATATATATATATATATATATATATACTGAAAATGTTCTTTGCACAATATCCGGTAGAATATATATAGAATATATATATAAACATCTTTCTCATTGATTGGGTTTTAATTGTGGATGCAATTTTTAAAAAGTGGAAAGTAACTGTACTATACTATACATGTATAGGCCTACGCCCACACGTATGTAACTACATTTTCGTCCACCCCTGTTTACCTGGGACATGAAAACTTACAACGATGATACAATATGAGGGTCGTTCATTGTTGTTTTGTTAAATGCAATATGATAATTTGATATCCAGTAGTATGACGTGTCAGATGTTGCAATATTTGATAAGTCTATATCTATGTTAACTTAGGAATTTTGTATTTGCATTCAATAATTGTAAATATAGGTGTAATATTCTATATTTGTATTCAATAATTGTAAATATGCGTGCAATATTTTATATTTGTATTCAATATTTAATCATTTGTATATATATATATATATATATATATATATATATATATATATATATATATATATATATATATATATATTATTGCACATTTATTTACAAATATTGATTACAAATATAAAATATTGCACATATATATTGCACCTATATTTACAATTACTGAATATAAATATAAAATTCCGGACATAAATATAGAATTATCAAATATTGCAACGTTTGACGCCATACAGTAGACCTTAACATAATCAATGGATTTTGAATGTGTTTTACACCACATTCAACAATGTTGCAGTTATATAGTGGTGTCCAGTTTTAATGGTGGAGGAGAAGAGCCAGTTACAATGAACCCGGGAAGAGGCAACCGTAAACTGGCAAACACACCCCCCCCCCCCCCCACCTCCAAACTTCAGAAATATTAGAAAAATGTTTGAGTATGTACTCAAAGTTTGAGTACCGTACTCAACATATTTATTCATTTTTTACAGGAAAATCATAACTGTGACGCAAAAATTTTATAAAGGAATGATGGAAAATAATGATATGTTTCCTAATCACTCAAACCCAAAAGATTTACATCGATTATATAGTCAAGATAATGAAATATAAGTTGATCTTGAGTATTGAGTAAATTTGGTGACTTCGGGCCCCGATATAATAAAATTAAATTGAGGTAATATGTATTTATTAGAATTATGTCTCGGTTTATTACATGGTGAGGTAAACATAATTACAATATGTACATTTCTGGTCAGCACATAAGATGGTTTTTGTCAGAAGATTTGCCAGTCTACTTTCGGAAGGCTGGTGGTCTCTTCCCGGGTACGTCATGTAACCGACATTAAAACCGACCGGCACCATACAACTGAACAATTGTCAATGTGGGGTAAAACCCTATTTAAAAAACAAAATTATATGTACTTTACATTTACTTTAGACAAAATAAATAACTAAAAATGACCAGTTGTTGCATTTTCTGCGTTTATTAATAATTCCGACTGTGTCCTAGACATAACTTAATAATGTAGATCTATCTAGTTCTCGATACTTGTGTGTACTGTCAGTGGGGTATACATTAAAAAAGACAGTGGAAATATCTTTCAATGAAAAAATAATAAGTAGTAAGAACTATATGCTGTGAGAGCAGCTTTAATTTGTGTACTAATGAAACAATTATACATATATACAAATGCAATGACTTACCGAGCCCGGGGTGGGGCGTGCTCGCGAGAATACATTCTTTACCCCCATTATTTTAATGATACAATTGTACTTCTGGGTATTTCAATTTTCCCCTTTAAGTAACCTCTTTAAGTCAATGTTGGGGTCAGTAAAACAGGAAAACCCCGCGTCTTTTCGCTAACCACAAAATCCCTGTTACTTTGATATTCTATCAATCTGCAAAATAAAAACAATCACAAAGAACATAATTAATACGTATCAATTTACAGAGCCAGTGCGTATTTACAATTTTATTTATTCTTTTATTCATAACATGGATTAGAATCCTGTACGTATTCGTGGTTATTTTTAGAAAAGGTCAACGGAAAATTTTCCAGTGTAAGGGGTGCAGATATGGGGCACATTATTTTTATGGTGAGCTAATTTCGTTATTTCATTACGGTTATTTTGAGAAAAATAAATATTTTTGTATTGTGTTTGCAGTTTGGACGATTCTGTGTTTACAACAGATATCGTAGTTTTGACTGACCAGTATGCGTATGGCGTGGAGATAAGATGCATTAACCAATGAAATCGTTGACAGAACATCACCTACATTGTTGATGTACACAAATACTGGATTTTATCCGAAAGAAAACAAGCGAAAGTACCTAACAGCAAGCAAGGCAAGTGAACGAAGTTTTACACATTTAAACAGAAAACACGCTCATACAACGGTAAGGTTTTACTTTTTTCATTAAATTATAAGTGTTTTCATGTACAGTAAAACAGTTTGCACTTCGCTTAGTGTAAATGTACCAGCAATTAGTCATTTGTTTGAGGTTCGCAGTAGGGACGTCGAGATAAATCATAGCGATGCGTTGCATATTTCTTAGAATTCCATAGAACGTACGTTTTGTTTACATCTATTAATACTAGGGGCACATACAATACATGTATCTGATTTAGTTGATATATACACCAGTGTACGTGATCGTGGATCTCCCCTTTATGAGATGGAAACAAGAAGATTAGCCTATATGTACAGTAATATTTAAATTTCTTGAAATTTAAACAGTAGGCTAGGCCTACACGAGATACTTTAGAAATTAGTGTGTCCTTAAATAAGCATATCGATGCCTTAAATTGCAGCCCTGCATTTTAGTTTTAGTGATTGGAGCCTTGCGAAATGAAATTCGGTAGATACATCTAATTGCTCCCCAAGATTTTGTTTTCAAATGTTAACCGCATTTAGGTCTACATTGTGCACCCATTCACCTCCCTGGATGGCACCGTTAGTCCGTTGTTCCCCAAATGTGCCTCTCTTCATACGAGAATATTGATTTCATAAAATGCATGATATATAATATGCTGGTTTGTAGCACTATTTTATATACGAATGACTGATATATAGCCTACTACAAGGATGGCGAACTGTGGACGAATTTTCTGTAACCCAATTCAGCCCGTTTACCTGTGAAGGGGTAGGCTCCTAGGGTCTATGAGAACGACATCACCTATTTACCCACCCGCTCCATAAAATGTAGCCCAAAAGCCTGGCAGAATTCTGACATAGGTAATACTTGTGCCAGTGTTTGTTGATTTAACACTACAACAGAAAAAAATATTCTTTGTGCTGATGCCACCAGTGGCAAAATATCGTTGATGTTCCAATGCGTCATCGGGGTTAAAACATCGATTACCTGGGGTGTTTCTGTGATTTGGTCACCTGCAACAGATTCTGTGGTTACTTCAATATAATAGATAGGATGTGTATTGACTGCGCCACCTGCAACAGATTTTGTGGTTACAGTCAATATCTTAGATAGGATGTGTAACGTTCTCGTCACCTGCAACAGGGTCTGTGATTACGTCAATATCTTGGATAGTATTGTAACGGTCATGTCACCTGCAACAGGGTCTGTGATTATGTCAATGACTTGGATAGGATATGTAACGACGGCGTCACCTGCAAAAGATTTTGTTGTTACATCAATATCTTGGATAGATTTATAACGTCGGCGTCACCCACAACTGGGTTTGAGCTCACGTCAATATCTTTGATATTATGTGTATTGACGGCGTCACCTGCAACAGATACTGTGTTTACATCAATATGATGGATAGGATGTGTAACGACGGTATCACCTGCAACAGCGTCACCTGCAACATTTTCTTTGGCTACATCAATATCTTGGTTAGGATGTTTAACGACGGCGTCATCGGAAACATATCTGTGATTACGCGGATATCTTGGATAGGTTGTGCAACGGGCGGTGTCACCTTCGGGATGGCCTGTGATCCAGTCATTACCTGTAATAGTATCTGTATCGTAATGTCAGCCCCAATGGCATGGTTTCAGAGTGTCTAGAGGGTATTTGGTGACGACATTGACGTCAACTGCGGCATGATCTGTGACCGCATCATGAATAAAGACGAGGTCTAGTCTCATGATGATGAAGTTACCTGCGGCAGGTCTGTTGTGACGTCATGTCTTGAATAGGATCTGTTGTGACGGCGCCACCTGTTCTGGTTGTGTAATTAAGGAGTCACAAACATCTTCAAGCATGGCCGAATTATCTAACATAAACTCCGACTTGAAATGAACATAAGCGGTACGTACCAACCTGGTTCTGTTTGCAAAAGTAATAATAATAAATATATAAATAAAATAATATTTATAACTTTTAGAATAATTTAACTTTGCCTGCACAGCCAATCAGATTCTGGGATTAGATGAAGTTGAGTAAAATTTACAGATTTGAGTAATGCTCAAGTTCTATGCAAATTGATCCGGTCATCCCGATGTCTGTCCGCTACATTTCAGTTTTATTCATATTTTGCAAACTTGTTTTTTACACTTAACAGTTGGTCTTATATCGAAACACGTTAATCTGTTTTCAATTTTATATCAAACTGTCAGTACTCACTGAGAATCCGTTTATTTTGGTTTGAAACTGTATACGATAGTACTAAAGGTTAACGTTGTGGCCAAATAGAATGTAGACGTATACTAAAATTAACGAGAATCCGAAATAGTTGAACTAAAATACAAAAGCCGGGGTTGACTGAACACCACTGTAAGACGGTTAGGTCGTTGTCCGTCAGATAATAACCTGTGTTTTACATTGTGACGTCATTCAGATATATCCGACAGTGTGGTTTATATATTTAGAGAAAGTCGTATACTTACTAGATGACATTTATTTGAACATGTCAGTTACGAGCTGACACTTGTGATATCCCAGCAGCAGGGAAAACATTTGTTTATATCGGGCGAAGAAGAAAATGTAAACAATAGTATGCATAATAATACAATACTTTATTGACCGACATAACTGTATATACGTAACATTTTACATGAGCGAATGTATATAAACCCATTATTAGTTTGTTTGTTTTGATATTGATTAGCAAACGGGAAGAAGGCCATGCTTTGACATGTGTTAGATCACCGGCAAGTTTCCAAAACGTGTATAAATGAATCTCTCTCTCTCTCTCTCTCTCTCTCTCTCTCTCTCTCTCTCTCTCTCTCTCTCTCTCTCTCTCCACACAATAACAACAGCAAATACACCAACTCTCAAACATAGATAGGGCCCAGTGATTAGGACATCTTGCTTTGAACCACGAAGTCACTCACTTCTGGTCAGCGCAAGTTGGAGCCCCGCTAGAACCTAAGCTGATTTTTGTGAGAAAATTTGCCACTTTACTTCCGGAAGGCCGGAGGTCTCTTTCACTGTTAAAACTGGCCGCCACCATATAACTGAAAAAATGTTGTGTGACGTAAAACACTTTTCGAAATTCAACTTAAACATAGGTAAGAGATATGCGGTATATAATATCTTTTAATATTAATTGACGATGGGATAGATAACATTTTTACAAAAATCAGTTAAATCAATTATAAAGTAAACGTACATTTTGTTTCAGTTGCATTATGGCGGTCAATTTTAATGATGAACAAGAAAACCCGGTTACAATGTGCCCGAGGATAAAACCACTGATCTTCCGTGGATATATTGGCAAATTTTCTCAAACTCATCAATGTTTCAGTTCTATGGTGGCCAAGTTTCTCACACATGACTATTCAGTGTTTCAGTTCTGTGGTGGCCAAGTTTCTCACACATGACTGTTTAATGTTTCAGTTCTATGGTGGCCAAGTTTCTCACACATGACTCATCAATGTTTTAGTTATATGATGGCAAAGTTTCTCACACATGACTGTTTAATGTTTCAGTTCTATGGTGGCCAAGTTTCTCACACATGACTCATCAACGTTTTAGTTCTATGATGGCCAAGTTTCTCACACATGACTGTTCAATGTTTCAGTTCTGTGGTGGCCAAGTTTCTCACACATGACTGTTTAATGTTTCTCACACATGGGTTTCAGTTCTATGGTGGCCAAGTTTCTCACACATGACTCATCAACGTTTTAGTTCTGTGGTGGCCAAGTTTCTCACACATGACTGTTCAATGTTTCAGTTCTGTGGTGGCCAAGTTTCTAACACATGACTGTTTAATGTTTCAGTTCTATGGTGGCCAAGTTTCTCACACATGACTCATCAACGTTTTAGTTATATGATGGCCAGGTTTCTCACACATGACTGTTCAATGTTTCAGTTCTGTGGTGGCCAAATTTCTCACACATGACTGTTCAATGTTTCAGTTCTGTGGTGGCCAAGTTTCTCACACATGACTGTTCAATGTTTCAGTTCTGTGGTGGCCAAGTTTCTCACACATGACTGTTCAATGTTTCAGTTCTGTGGTGGCCAAGTTTCTCACATCAATGACTGTTCAATTTTTGTTCAATGTTTCAGTTCTGTGGTGGCCAAGTTTCTCACATATGACTGTTCAATGTTTCAGTTCTGTGGTGGCCAAGTTTCTCACACATGACTGTTCAATGTTTCAGTTCTGTGGTGGCCAAGTTTCTCACACATGACTGTTCAATGTTTCAGTTCTGTGGTGGCCAAGTTTCTCACACATGACTGTTCAATGTTTCAGTTCTGTGGTGGCCAAGTTTCTCAAACATGACTGTTTTCTCACGTATGACTCATCAACGTTTTAGTTATATGATGGCCAAGTTTCTCACACATGACTGTTCAATGTTTTAGTTCTGTGGTGGCCACGTTTCTCACACATGGCTGTTCATTGTTTCAGTTCTGTGGTGGCGAAGTTTCTCACACATGACTGTTCAATGTTTTAGTTCTGTGGTGGTTCTGTGGTGGCCAAGTTTCTCACACATGACTGTTCAATTTCACGTTAGAGGTGAGACATTTCATGTTTTAAAGAGCGATGCTCCTAACTGTCGGCCACAGAGCAGTTTCCTTTTGTGCACGTCTTAGGACTCCACACTCATATTTATTTCACATTGTATTTGATTAAGTTATTTCGTTTGTTCTTCAGTGATAAGGGTTAAAATTGTTTAAAGGGGTGTTTTCCACTTTTTTACTACTAAGATTGATATACAATGACAAACGGAGATATACACTGAAAAAAAGCTTAAATTCCTTTTGTTCTGTTTTGTGAAAATTTAATGTGAAACCCAGGTTTGGCACTTTTTCAATTGCATTTCTTAAACTCAATCTAAATATTTCTATATGAATACCACAGTGGACCTGACCTTATTTTCACATAATATATAGCAATATAAGATTTTATGCCTGTGTACAGCCCTTATTTGTTATTGTACATCAAGTACAAATAGTAAAAGGCGACCAAATTGAAATATTTTTTGTAACCACAGCTAATGCCCCTTTAAATTCATCCTTTTATACGAACTGTATAAAACCCAATTCCGATGTTTAAATGATAATATTACGTTTTAACATTCATACCGTTTTTACTTCAGTGTAATAACGCCATCCTTCTCAAGTGTTTACCAGAAATACAAAGTGTATGAAAGATAGTAATATACATGTAACCAGAGACTGAAGTATAATCTAACAAAGCAGTTAATAGAATTTATATAGATGTCTACTGGTGTCTCTGTTGTTGTCGTTTGTTTGTAAACATGTGCCATTTAATCTTGGGAGACCTATACGTTTAGGACAACTTATGCATAGTTCAAACATAGGTTCTGTTTTACTGCAGGAGTATGACACGTTAAAAGACCCAGCATTGCATTGACATCAGTCGTATTGCGATCTGTAATTCAACCTTTTTAGGTCACCTGAGCCACAGGTTCTGGGTGACCTATTGCGATCGTCTTTTGTCTGTCGTCGTCCGTCGTTAACATTTACACATTTTCGACTTCTTCTCAAGAACCAGGGGTCAATTTTAACCAAATTTGGTATATAGCATCCCCATGTGAAGCTGCATAAAGTTTGCGAATGAAAAGGGGCTGGGACCCATAGGGGCCTCAAAAGGGACCAAAAAGGACCAAAACTTGGTACATCTTTAGTAATCTTCTTCTCATGAACCAATGATCAGATGACTTTCAAAGTTTGTATGCATGATTGTTAAGTCAATATCTACAAAGTTTTCGAACGAAAATGATTAACAACCCACTAGGGGGCGCTTAAGTAACAAAGGGTACAATTGTATTACAAATTGCTTAATAAATCAAAACTGATTGACTTTTTGTATACAAAGATATATTAGAAAGTTGTTAGGAATTATTTAAGGATCGTTTTGACAAGATTTCAAGGTCATTGGGTCAAAGGTTAAGGTCACAGACACCTAAATAAAGGGAAAATGTAAGTTTTTTGGTAAAATTTTAGACATTTTTGACTGTTTCTCGAGAACCATTGGGCTAATTTTAACCAAACTTGAAAGGAAGTATAACCATGTAAAGCTTTATAAAGTTTGCAGATGAAAAGGGGCTAGGACCAAACATGGCTGTCATGGCTAAATATAGAACGAATGGGTCAGCAGATATTTTTGATTTAATACATATATCTCCAAAATTATTAAAGCTACAGAAAAAAACATTACATTAAAATGAGCAGCTTGCAAAAATCTACCAATTCTTTATTTTGGAGGAATTGTCTGGTCGCCCCTTATGTGAGTTATTTCCCCTTTTTGTGGATTTTTCATGTTTTTGGACGTTTTTTTTTCACATTATCTTGAAAAGTATAATAGATAGAGAGAAAGTGAAAAAAGCAAAAATGTTAAGCATGCAAAGATCTACAAAAAGTCAATAGCGTTGAAATTGTCAGGTCACTCCTTATGGGAGTTATTTCCCTTTTAAGTAGATTGTTCATGTTTTTGGATGTTTTTTGACATTATCTAGAAAAATATATAGCTAGAGTGAAAGTGAAAGAAGAAAAAATTATCAGCATGCAAAGATTTACAAAAACGTCAATAGGGCTGAAATTGTCAGGTCACCCCTTATGAGAGTTAATTCCCCTTTAAATTGATTTTTCATGTTTTTGGATGTTTATTGACATTATCTTGAAAAGTATAATAGCTAGTAAAATTGAAAGAAGCAAAAATGATCAGCATGCAAAGATCTACAAAAAGTCAATAGGGACGAAATTGTCAGGTTACCCCTTATGGGAGTTATTTCCCCTTTAAGTTGATTTTTTTTTATGTTTTTGGATGTTTATACATATGCCAATGCGATATATCCCAGCGAACTAGAAATTAAAGATACAACAGAATCAAGCACACACGCTTCATACTTAGATATTTTACTTACTATAGACACAGACGGGAAATTGGCTACTAGGCTACACGACAAACGCGACGATTTCAACTTTCCAATCGTAAATTTTCCACATTTAAGTAGTAACAGTCACCCGCATATGGAGTTTATATTGCATAAATGATCCGATATGCCAGAGCGTGTTCAACATTTGAACATTTCATATACAGATGTAAACTACTCACTGACAAATTATTGACACAGGGATGTCGAAAACCGCGTTTGATGTCAACGTTCCGCAAATTTTACGGTCGGTATAATAGTCTTGTTTGCGATTACTCTGTTTCACTGTGTGATGTGCTGAGTTGCATTTTCGTTGGCGTTTGTTCAGACGTCTGTACCAATTGTGACGAGGATTCGTTCCTCACGTATTTCATTTGGACTTGACTGTGGACTCACGGCGGGTGTGACCGGTCGACAAGGGACGCTAACTCCTCCATGGCACCTGATCCCACCTCTTGGTTTCCAGAGGTCCGTGTTTGTCCATTTTTGCCGGATTTGTATCTGTGTCCTGGACATCCTAAAGATTTATACTTTGGTATTTGAGATGTTTTATATATTGACATTATCTTGAAAAGTATAATAGCTAGAGTAAAAGGAAAGGAAGCAAAATGTTCATCATGATAAGATATACAAAAAGTCAATAAGGCCGAAAATGTCAGGTCACCCCCTTATGAGAGTTATTTCCCCTTTTAAATTGATTTTTTATGTTTTTGGATGTTTATTGACATTATCGTGAAAAGTATAATAGCTACAGTTAAATTGAAAGAAGCAAAAATGATCAGCATGGAAAGATATACAAAAAGTAAATAAGGCCGAAATTATCAGGTCACCTCTGATGGGATTTATTTCCCCTTTAAGTTGATTTTACATGTTTTTGGACGTTTATTGACATTATCTTGAAAAGTATAATAGCTAGAGTAAAATTGAAAGAAGCAAAATTGTTCAGCATGCAAAGATCTACAAAAAAAGCCAATAGGGCCGAAATTGTTAGGTCATCCATTATGGGAGTTATTTCCCCTTTTAAGTTGATTTTTCATGTTTTTGGATGTTTATTGACATTATCTTGAAAAGTATAATAGCTAGAGTAAACGTGAAAGAAGTATAATAGCTACAGTAAAATTGAAAAAGCAAAAATGATCAGCACGCAAAGATCTACAAAAAAGTAAATAAGGCCGAAATTATCAGGTCACCTCTTATGGGAGTTATTTCCCCTTTAAGTTGATTGTTCATGTTTTTCGATGTTAATTGACATTATCTTGAAAGTATAATAGCTAGAGTAAACGAGAAAGAAGCAAAAATGATCAGCATGCAAAGATCTACAAAAAAAGTGAAGAGGGCTGAATTTGTCAGGTCACCCCTTATAGGAGTTATTTCCCCTTTAAGTTGATTTTACATGTTTTTGGATGTTTATTGACATTATCTTTAAAAGTATAATAGCTGGAGTAAAAAATGGGCACTTTAGTAAATGGGGGTATTTTGGCTGTTTTTTGACATTATCTCAATAAGTATAATAGATAGAAAGAATCTGATGGAGGCAAAAATGTTCAGCACGCAAAGATCTACAAAACTTTCTATAGAGCCGAAATTGTCGGGTCGACCCTTATTGGAGTTATGCTCAGGTGACCGTCAAGGCCCATTCGGCCTCTTGTTTTTGTCAAATGTTAGACATTTTCGACTTCTCAAGAACCAGTGGACTAATTTTAACCAGCCAAATATGACAGGAAATTGTTCTCACGTGACCGTTAAGGCCCATTGGGCCTCTTGTTTTTAATTATCTCATTTCTTTTCCTATTTTCCAGATAGATTGACGAGCCTTACTGCACCGTGAAGGTACGCGTCGGAACCTGGCGTGATGTAGATAGCGTAATAATCTCGTAACAGCGAATATTTCCAAGATGGAGTCTATTAGTTTGATTCTTCTTATTCCATTCATTGTTTGTTTCCTATTACTCTTTGCCGTGTGTTGTTTCGCAGATGAGATAAAGAAAATGTGCCGAATGCCAAGCCAGTTGCCACGTTACTACGTGCCAGAAAATACGAGTAGGAGGCGGCGACGTAGGCGGAACCACCGTAACTCACGTGTACGTACGGAGCAGAATGTTCAAAGAAACAGAACTGAATTAGAAGATGTAGAATCTCTCATGAGACCTAGAAGTCGGAATTCTTCTGAAAGTTCAACTAACACTCAGAGTAGTCCATTTAATGTGATAGCTGTCGTAACATCTGAGGTCTTGCCGAATGGACGAGTTATTACGTCACACGTTGATGCTCAAAGTTTATTGTCTGCATCACAATCAATGTTAGCATTTCCACAACCACTAAGTGCTTCACAAATCATTTATGAAAACACAGTAGAGATTGTCACGTGACATGAGATACTTATGTGATTCTTTTTGCAGTGTAGTCATGTTGTAATAATATTTTGTCACAATTTTATTAACAGTTACATGTTTTACTCAATTTATTTTTGAAACTCACAGGAGAATATTGCAATACAATGCTGTCAATGTTTACATATTTACCCGAGGATGGTGAACTCTTAATCGTATGTAAATTCAAATGGCCAACATAATATAGTATTTTGACCAATTTATTTTTTCCAAGGCAGGAATTCCTTTCTCTATTAGCTTAATATTCAAATTTGCAAATAAGGCTACCTCTGTAAGGGGCACCTACCTATGAAGATAATTGAAACATAGTATATTTTATTTTTAATGGAAAAACGTCTTAATAAAAGCCACCCTTATTTAACAGCTGCTTTTGCCTGTTGCTTTTATAGACAGGTTTGACTTATTGCTAAAAAAGGGCAATAAGCTTCTGTGAGATTATACAAATTAATAAATAGGCTAATATACAATTGCCATATACATGTAATTGACCTCTCGTCAAATGTCCTTTTGACAAACTTTTTCATTATGAAGTCACAATTAAATGACCCATAAAAGATTGTGTGATTATGACATCACAATTGAATGACGTCAAAAAAGCACATGGACAGCCATGTGTCAGACACTTGGCGATATGTCAGTTTAGAAGGTGTAATGAGGTAGTATAGAGTTGTCGAAAAAAGGCAGGATAATATATAGTTATACTGAATTTATCTTAAAATGATATTTTAATGAGGTTTTATTTGATAAATGATATGTGCATTTCAAACATGCCAACCGCTCAAACTTGCATTTTAAATGAACATTCATCTATTGAGATGCTGTTACAGGGTTAATACATTCGTGTATACCCCTCAGTTATGATAGATATTTCAAAATGTCTGTGCAATGCATACCACTGTATAACACTGCATTTAATATATATATTTCATCGTATCTACTTCTGTAAATGGAATTCCAGTCATCCAAAATACACAATTATTCAAATGAGGGGCATGTAAAATACAGAAAACAACACAAATATTTCTATTTATATTATCAGACGGCACGTCTTGATCTTTCTAGCGGAAAGATTCAACGAGGGTATGATTTCTTGAATCTTTCCGCTAGTATGAACTCAGACAGTCTCCTAATAGGGATTGATGTACACACACACACACACACACACACACACACAGAGGCACACACACACACATACACCTACACACACAGAGGCACACACATACACCTACACACACAGACACGCACACAGACACACACACACACACGCACAAACACAGACACACACACACACCTACAACACAGACACGCGCACACACAGACACATACACACAGACACACGTGCACACACACGCATATATATATAAATATATATATATATATATATATATATATATATATATATATATATATAATATATATATATATATATATATATAACTGAAATGACTGTAATCTAATCATTTTGTCCTTACTCCCCAACTTCAACTGTCAAGCCAATTCAATAGTATGGTTCTTTCGTATTAGAAAATTTCGAAATAAGATTATCATATTCGAGTTGTACACGGAACATTTTTGTGATACGTGAAATAGGCATTGTCTTTCTACATCGATGCTGAATTAGAGAAGAATTTTGATATATTCCAGACTGGCATTGTCAAGGTTGTGATGCTTTTTTTCTGTACGTAGATTGTCACCAACGAATTGATGTACAATTATATGTAAATGTTAAGCTGATTTTTGGCAGTTTTACATACCGTGATTGTTCTGGGGTTATTTATACATCTACCAGTGTTCAGATCGTATGCATGACCAAATAATTTTATTGTATAAGAAATTGATTGCATTTGTATGATTTGTCATAACATCTTTGTTTCATGCGCAAATTAAAACGAGCTAATTTACATCGAAAGCCAATTATGTGCATTACTAGCTTCTAGGTCAGCTTTACATCAGTTACACTAAATATATGTAATTATGTGATACGCGTACTTCCAATGTATAAAAGGACAATAGTATTAGACTCTCTCTCTCTCTCTCTCTCTCTCTCTCTCTCTCTCTCTCTCTCTCTCTCTCTCTCTCTCTCTCTCTCTCTCTCTCTCTCTCTCTCTCTCTCTCATACACACAAGAGTATGGTAAATGTTGATGTATGCAGTTTTGTATACATTCCAAAGAGTGCTTAGACGACGAAAGTTGTCTTTCAATGCCCATGTGATTACTGTTGCTTTTTTATCAAATGATCTGTTCAATATTATTGTTACTTTAGCAATGTAGTGATTTCATGTGAAATTGTGATATTTGTCATTTTGTATTGTACCATTGTTAACTTGCCATCCAAGCATTGTAATCGAAAGGGAAGATATTAACTATTGTTAACAGCTGGTTACGGAGGTAGACAGGAGAGGGAAGCAACTACTCGTTTGTTGTTAGATATTTTGTGTGTTGTAACATAAACATATTATTTACGTATTAGTATTAATCTGGAGATATAAACTCATTGTTCGGCCTTGAATTGTGGAACAAGACATAATTTAGGTTGAATTGTCCTGATGCGTACTTACCACTTCTCGAAGATAAAGTGGTTGTGTGTGTGTGTGTGTGTGTGTGTGTGTGTGTGTGTGTGTGTGTGTGTGTGTGTGTGTGTGTGTGTGTGTTGTGGTATGTGTGTTTTGTGTGTATGTGTATGTGTGTGTTGTGGTATGTGTGTTTTGTGTGTGTATGTGTATGTGTGTGTGTTGTGGTATGTCTGTTTTGTGTGTGTTTGTCATGCAGTATATTTTTCAAATCAATATTATCATTGTTGTAACATAGTATATAACAAGCTTTAATGCGTGTTGTGTCCGTTTTTATATTTTTGAAAGCGACGGTTATAACGAAGTATGTGTTATCTCGATATATTGTGATATACGTATAAGTCCCGAACCATCTTTATGTATTAATTTGTCACACATGTAAGTGACAACATTTCTCCATTTGACCCGAATTCTTGATCTGATAATTTTTGTTTGTTTACGTCGATGTTGTCTACCCCACACCCTACAATTTTTCCATTATATGGAGGCGGCCTGTTTTTAGTGGTGAAGGAGAGAACCATGGGAAAAGACCGGCCTTCCGCAAATAAAGTGGCAAAATGTCTCACAAAATCAGCTTAGTTTCAGCGAAAATCTCGCACGCTAAATCAAATAAATTAGTTTGAAAGCTGTTGTTTTCGAAAACAATATTTCCAAGCCAAAAATGATCTAATGATGTTAAAGTCCAATTCACATATCTCGCTTGGGCGAAGTCACATTTTTATTATCACGCCGTCGATTCTACTCACTTTTCAGTTATGGAAAGCTTTAGGGGTAAACTACACTAACCAGCTAACCGTGATGTATGATGACAATGAAGAACGAGTGCTCGTACCAGTGTAATGTTAATATATCACCTAAATTCTAAACATGCCCAGGGCCCTGCACCAGGAAACTTGAGAATGAACTCAAGTCTGATATTCTCAACTTTGTCTGCTCAGCCAATTAGATTTCAGGATTATCCAAAGTTGAGTAAAAAATTTATACTTAAGAAGTTTTTAAGTTTCATAGTGCCAACTCCAGGTCAAGAAAGGGTTAACAAGACTAAGACCCCACCCGCCAGGTTAGATGAATTTTACTATAGTAATCCGTCACGCAAACCTTGAATTCTATGTTTCAAAGTTACATTAAAAGAGTGACCTTTGACCTCTTAAAATGCTGTTTTACAGATTATATGCTATTAAAGGGGCATTAGCTGTGCTTACTAAATAAAAACATATTTTGATATTTTTCTACTTTTTCTACTTGTACTTGATGTGTAAGAGTTATACACAGGCATAAAGATCTTATATTCCTATATGTTTTTTTTAAACTAAGGTCAGGTCTATTGGATTTTTTTTTTTTTTTTTTTTTTTTTTTTTTTAAAAAAGGTCAGGTCTATTGTGGTATTCATATACAAATAGTAAGTTTGAATTAATCAATTGCAAATGAAAAAGTGTCAAACTTGGCTTTCTCAAGCATTGTTCATAAAATGTATAGGAATATAAGAATTTTTATGTCTCAGTATAATTTTTTCTTTTGCTATTATATATCAATCTAAGAACTGAAAAAAAATAAAAGAAGAGCACAGCTAATGCCCCCCCCCCTTTATTTTAGGTCAAAGCATGTTTTGCTTTCATGTATGTTCTAGTAACTAATTGATGCATTTGCCATATCTACATTGGCCTTTATCAATTTAACTACCCGAAATAATCGCTGCATCGGCATTTTGATAGTGGGTTTCTATTGTATAAATTGCAAACTCACAATGCATCGACGACGCATCCTTTTTGGCAACCAATTCCTTATGTCGGGCTCAAACTATGCAATCACCGTTGTGAGGTGCTAGAAATCTTTTGAATTATAATCCGATAATAAAATAGATTTTTATGAAGTACAATTAGTTCTGTTAAAGAGCATTTTCGATTTCACATGTCACAAACGTGGTCTTGTGTTTTTTATCTATCCTTCATTATATTTCTTGTGTTTTCTAGTCAAGGTTACTAAATTAATGTACAAGTAATTTGTGAAATTTGTCATCATATCATACAACCCGTCATACTGCACTGTCATACCTTCCTCACTTAACCTAATGCTTTTTTCCACAATAATGTACATGTATATCAATTGCTCATTGCACAATGTTGCTTACAAATTACCTCTAACTTGTTTCCATAATACTGACTTTGTACAACCTTAGCAAAAGTAGAACAAATTATTGGTAATCAAATTCGTGTTATACAAACGGAATTCTTGTATTTTCACATTTTGTAATAAAACAAATTATGATATAAACATTCTGTGTCATATGTTGAACAACATTGTTTATATCAATGGCGGAATGTAATCTACATCGACGAAAACTTAAACAATGCTCTAACGAGCTTAAATTGCTTGACTGTTTAGTGGTTCGATTTTCACAATTTTAACCATCGTGACGTCATTTACCTGTAGTCGGATCAGTTGGAATCTCGTTTGATACTAAGGGTGGTGCCGTGTGAAAAATGTCAGTTAACCTACAGGAAGCTTGTGATAACCAGATGTTTCCCCCGGTATTAAAATGTTGTCACAAACGAGATGTGTGACATTAACTTCTATAAAAACAATATATATATATATATATATATATATATATATATATAATATATATATATATATATATATATATAATATATATATATATATTTATATATATATATATATTGCAAAGTGAAACTCTTTGATTCAAGTTAGGTTTCTATATTTTATTAACACTGACGACATATACACACAGGGTTAATCTAAAATAAAGACAAAGTTACAATAAACACAATGAACATTGACATAATGCATTTTAAACAACAAAAACTTATAAGAATAAGTATCAGAATTATAAATTCACAGTTACTGAACATCATTCAATTGTATATTACAATTAGATCAATACTTATTGTAATGTGTAATATATAGCATGAACTTATTTTATGAATCGCTTTACAGTCTCACTTTAGCACAATGAGAAAGAAGCAACTAAATAATAACAAAGTACAATACTAAACCACTACCAATCTAAGATCGAAAAAACCTACCCATCAAAGATGGTTACAATTACAAACAGGTTTTGCAGCGCCTAGACATTAACCATCTTCTACATAACACCGTCACGTATTCATGTGCAGCATCTCCCTTCAAATATAATCCTGTCGGGCATGTCATCACCAACGACGTTTCTATTTTTGAAAATGAAACCCTAAAAATATTATTTTAAGGGGTCCAAAATACCGTGAAGCCCGTTCCTTTAATTGGCGACAGAAATTCAGTTTAGTTAAGAATTCTGTCGAAGATTATGCCAGACGATTTGGCAAACATGAAGACGTAAAACCAGACATTTTGTCTGAATGGCTAAAAGCCATACGATGGTTGATAAAATATCGTATTCGAAAACTTAAAGGGACTATGAAAACACATTATCCCTCTGTATTTAGTGATCCAGAAATGGTAATCGAACTGGATAGATTACATGACCAATATGTAGTGGTCCCAGCAGACAACGCCTCAAATAGTATACTTTTTATTTTTAAGGCACATTACTATAATTGTTTATTAGAAGAACTAGAGTTTAATACGAATTCTGGTAATCCTACATACACACGTAGCCCACTTTCAAAGGACAAGATCCTTCAAAATCAAGTGTCCGTATTGCGTTCTGTTGATGTACCTACAACCGATACTGATTTTGAGTTACCATATTTATATTGGATACCTAAACTTCACAAGACCCCAAATAAGCAGAGGTACATAGCAGGAATCCAGCAAATGTTCTACCAAACATTTAAATTTACACCTTACCAAGATACTAACAGCCGTTAAGGACAAACTTCAGCAGTACTGTACAGTTGCTTTTCCAGAAGCGATGGAAATCACATGTGGATACTTAAAAATTCTAAACAACTTTTAGAAAATTTGAAGGCATACAATTTTTCGCAGTTACACAGTATCAAAACATACGATTTATCTACCCTTTACACAACAATTCTACATAAAAAATTAAAAGAGAGATTTTTAAACATCATAGACAACTGTTTATTTCACTAAAAGTGGTACCCGGAAATTTAACTACCTAGTGATTGGTTATCATGATACTTATTTTGTCAAACACCACTCTGATTCTACACATGAATACACTGAAGATGATATAAAAAAGATGCTAGAATTTCTAATAGACAATGTATTCATAATAATCGGAGATGTGGCCTTTCAACAAACTGTCGGCATCCATATTGGAACCAAATATGTTCTTTTGTTGGCTGACCTGTTTCTTTATTCATATAAAGCAGACTTCATTCAGAAACTGCTGAATAAAAAGAAGAAAAATCGGTGTCCTTTAATTTAACATTTAGATATATCGACGACTTTTTGTCAATTAATAATGACAATTTTCATACATATGTCAATGCGATATATTTCCCAGCGAAATGGAACTTAAAGATACAAAAGAATCAAGCACACACGCTTCGTACTTAGACATTTTACTAACTATATACACAGACGGGAAATTATCAACTAAGCTATACGACAAACGCTACGATTTCGGCTTTCCCATCGTTAATTTTTCACATTTAAATAGTAATATCCCACAATTACCAGCATATGGGGTTTACATTGAACAAATTATCAGATACCCCAGGGCGTATTCAACATATGAACATTTCATATGCAGAGATAAGCTACTCACTGACAAATTATTGACACAGGGATATCGAAAACCGCGTTTGATATCAACGTTCCGCAAATTTTACGGTCGGTATAATAGTCTTGTTTCCACTACTCTGTTTCACTACGTGAAATGTTGAGTTACCTGTTAGTTGGCGGTTGTTGAGATGTCTGTACCTATTGTGACGAGGATTCGTTCATCACGTATTTCATTTTAATTTGATTGTGGATTCACGGCGGGTGTGACCGGTCGACAGGGGATGCTTACTCCTTCATGGCACCTGATCCCACATTTTGATTTCAAGAACTCCGTGTTTGTCCATTTTTTCAGATTTGTACCTATATCCTGGACATCGTAATGATTTATACTTTGCTATCTGAGACTTTTTATTTTGCAAAAAACCACCAACCATTTAAGACGGAATTAAAAAAAACGGTACCAATCTAAGAGGGAAGCAAAAATCCCTTACCCATCTAAGATGGAAAACTCCTACCCATCTAAGATGGAGACAAAATATCTACCCATCTAAGAGACTGAAACAAAACACCCTACCCATCTAAGTTGGAAACGAAAAACCCTACCCATCTAAGATTATGAAAAATCTACCCATCTAAGATGGAAAAAAGTCTTCCGATCTAAGACGGAAACCAAAAAACCTAAACATATAAAAAATGTTAGATACCAAAGTATAAATGGAGAAAACCTACCCATCTAAGATGGGAAAAACCTTTCATATCTAAGATGTAAACTAAAAACCCTATCAATCTAAGATGGAAGCAAAAAACACCTACCCATCTAAGATAGAAGCAAAAATAAAACGCTACCCATCTAAGATGGAAACCAAAAAGGTACCCATCTGAGATGGATATAATAAAACCGCTACCCATATATCATGGAAACCACAAAAAAAATCGCTACCCATCTAAGATTGAAACAAGAAAGCCATACTCATCTAGAATGGAAACCAGAAAAAAGCCTAACCATCTAAGATGGACTCATGACAAATAAAACTTACCACATTTTCAAAATCAGTTGTCGAAGAACTATTAAGTTTTAGATTGCCTATTTATTCTTGTTTTCTGTGATTTAAATTGTAAATTACAATAGCCTAGAATCAAAGCGGATATTGATTCACACT
>BROG01000525.1:62500-80000 GCA_030159075.1 Atrina japonica
TTTGGGCAGTTATAAGAAAATGCCCTAATAAAAGAAATTCGATATCACTCAAGAAAAATTAATAAAATTCGACTGTAAATCTGTCCATATCCGGATACATAAAATGAATAAGAGCCCTTTCTAGAGAGTCTGATCTTCTGATGACTTTGAGATTAAATGATTCGTTTCCTCAAAAAGTATTTTCCTCTGCTATAATTGTTTCTCTATTGTTATACAGGTATTTAATTTATTTTCTGCTACTCTAAAATATAAACAAACATCGGAAATTTTATTACAGAGTTTTTCACTAATTGAGAAAACAACTTTTCATTAAAATGTATTTTAAAATAGCAAATATATTTATATTAAATATATATATTTTTCAATATTCCATTTCAATTTAGCTCTCAAACGAGTCCCGCTTGTCATCTTCCCTTTCAAATGTTTTACCCCATTTATTATTTCATTTATTGATTCATTTTGTCTTTTTTCCGATTTTTATAGCATATATATTTATTGTTTCACGGATACTTTCTTTTATTGCAGCTGGCTTTTCCTGTACTTCGAATGAGACAATAAAAACTGAGGCCCCGTGTAATAGTAGGTGTCGGCACGTTAAAGAACCGTCACTGCTCAATGGCCGTAAGCGTCGAGTGTAGGCCAAAAGTTGAAGCCCTTTACCGGCATTTGGTGACCTCTCCATGTGAGTGAAAGATTCTTGAGTTGAACGTTAAAAACAATACAACAACAACACCAACTTTCTTTTATTAAACTTACATATATATCATCATATAAAAGTCTATTATTATTATCAAATAGATTTTAAAGATATTTAGGGATGGTCAGATCTGTATTTTTATAAAACGAAAAATTGCAACATCAGATGAAACAAAAATGTTCAGTATAGGACGACCACAAGTATATTTATAAATGTATTGACATCTCCATATGTCAACTAAATCGAAACACTGTATTGTACTTTCATGTGGGTTTGATTTTGTTCTGTATATTTCTCGGGGAATTTATCCACATGATAACTTTGCGGAGCACTCAACTTGTCCTATAATATTTTACAAATTTCACGGATGGTATAATAGACTTGTTTGCGATTACTCTGTTTCACTGGGTGATATGTTGAGTTGCCTTTTCGTTGGCGGTTGTTGAGACGTCTGTACCAATTGTGACGAGAATTCGTCCCTCACGTTTTTCATTTGGCTTGACTGTGGGCTCACGGCGGGTATGAACGGTCGACGCTTACTCAAACGGGGACGAAGATGCTTACTCCTCCATGTCACCTGATCCCACCTCTTGGTTTTCAGAGGTCCGTTTTTTGTCCATTTTTTTGTCGGATTTGTGTCTGTGTCCCGGACATCCAAAAGATTAACACTTTAGCTGAGATGTTTTATATTAGATAAAAATTTCTATCCAAAGGCATATTAAATAGCATTGTCACTTCTCGGATAGGAGGTAAAAAAAACTTTCATATATAAAACAAAATACAAGAGATGGAAAAAAATTTAGAATCACGGTGTAGATGATAAAATCACAGTAGCAAAATTTGTAATGTTATAGTAAAATACATATAGGCAGGCGGGGTAAATTCTCCTGAACCTTTTTTCGACGTGGACGAGTTTAAAGATTGGGTAATAAAGCATAGTGAGATTAAAATTACACTGGCGAAAGTAACCGTGCCTACTGGTCACCATACCTATGGGTATCAAGAGAAAAATAAACGTTTATTCTCGTGCAGCTTGTCATAACTGAAAATTGAGAAGTATCATCCGTATGGTAATCAAAAGTTTACTCCGTCCCACGATGTTGTATGAATTGTTCCATGAACCAAAGTTGACACACTTATTTTTGTTATTAGCTTACCTTGCCCGAGTGTAGCACAATGACATATTTAAGAGATGTTTTATAGAGTTACTTATTTTTGTTATTGTCTTACCTTGCCCGAGTGTAGCACAATGACATATTTAAGAGATGTTTTATAGAGTTACTTATTTTTGTTATTAGCTTACGTTGCCCGACTGTAGCACAATGACATATTTAAGAGATGTTTTATAGAGTTACTTATTTTTGTTATTAGCTTACGTTGCCCGACTGTAGCACAATGACATATTTAAGAGATGTTTTATAGAGTTACTTATTTTTGTTATTAGCTTACCTTGCCCAGGTGTAGCACAATGACATATTTAAGAGATGTTTTATAGAGTTACTTATTTTTGTTATTGTCTTACCTTGCCCGACTGTAGCACAATGACATATTTAAGAGATGTTTTAAAGAGTTACTTATTTTTGTTATTGTCTTACCTTGCCCGACTGTAGCACAATGACATATTTAAGAGATGTTTTATAGAGTTACTTATTTTTGTTATTAGCTTACGTTGCCCGACTGTAGCACAATGACATATTTAAGAGATGTTTTATAGAGTTACTTATTTTTGTTATTGTCTTACGTTGCCCGACTGTAGCACAATGACATATTTAAGAGATGTTTTATAGACTTACTTATTTTTGTTATTGTCTTACGTTGCCCGACTGTAGCACAATGACATATTTAAGAGATGTTTTATAGAGTTACTTATTTTTGTTATTAGCTTACCTTGCCCAGGTGTAGCACAATGACATATTTAAGAGATGTTTTATACAGTTACTTATTTTTGTTATTAGCTTACCTTGCCCGACTGTAGCACAATGACATATTTAAGAGATGTTTTACAGAGTTAGTCTGAAAATTAAAAGGAGATAATGAAAAAAATTAACTAATACTTTTAGTAACGGCTGAATGCCCATGATTTGACTAAAGTCATTTATCCAAAACTTTAAAAGGTCATGATTTTCTAGAATAATAACTATGTGAAAAGTATCTTCTTGGGTGAACCTTTTTGCTAGATATTCTACCATAGAATTCCTGTTGTCACCTACAAATTTGGGGCAGTTTTTATTATATATTACATCTAAAATAAATAGACTTCTCTTGAAAGATGTTTTCAGGCTATTGTACAAATATCGAAACATAATTGTTCAGGAAAATAAACGATTTTTTCATAGTGTATGGATCAATGACCTGATTAAACGTCACAATAATAGTATACTAATTGTTAGAGTAAATAGATTGGCTAAGTCAGGAGCTGATGACATTTACCTAATATTTTTTTCAATTTCTAATTATAGATAAAATCATAGCACAATATCATTTCCTTATAAACTAAAATTAACAGACACTAATCCACGTACCTTTTATTTTCATTCTCGTGAACACTTTTTCTCTTTTCAATATCCAGAAGCAATATCACATATATTTGGAAATACTCTAAAACATTTCGGATTTGGAAAAGTTTTGTTCTTTGGATAAAAAGTAAATCTGATATGGATGACGAATTAAATGAAATAGATGTAATACTAGCAACATGGAATATTGCAGAATCTAACAGAGGACCAAATTTAGCAATATGTCTCATAAAATATTTTATAAACAAAAAATTAAAATCACATCCCAAACTTTCAATGGTGTTAACTATAAACTATAAAAAGGATTGATAAATATTTTTTTATGAAAAAAACATTCATTTCTTAAGAAATTGGGAAATTTACCCGTTTTACTTCATGATTAACTAGACACTACGTTATACAATTACACTGGTATGTTTTCATACTGACGTGGATAACATGGGAAAATCATTTCGAGAAAAAGATCATTTCCCAGCCATTAAATAAATCCCGTAAGTTATTTCACTTTCTCACTATCTATTAACTACTTTTAAAGATAATGACCAAAATGGCAAAAAAATCCACTTAAAAGGAGAAATAACTGCCATAGGACTTCGCTAGAGCTTTTCTATCACTAATGAGTATGAATTTGATTTTGGCACAGTTAATCCTAGTTTTTCTCAGGTTACGCTACTTTTTTCTCCAGATTATGTGGGTTACAAGAAAAACTAGATTAACAGGAGAAAAAAATAGGTTTAACTCGTAATCCACATTAACTGGAGGAAAACTATGTTTATTTCAGTTTTGTTATTTTGTTGCCGTTAAACTTAGATTTTTTTAAGTTGAACATAGTTAACGTGAGTTACTGAGTGAACTAGGTTTAACTGGAGAAAAACTTGGTTTAACTGGGAAAAACTATGTATAACTTGAGAACAATAGGTTTTAACTCATTATGATTTGGCGTGCCATAAAAACATAGCCGGGTAATATTTTTATAAGAAAATATACCCCGGGCATTTTTCTATCGCAGAATTTTTCAAAATATACCCGGATTTTTCTAAACTTTTCTGCAGGTATGGGTCAATATACCCGAGCGTTTTCTACATTTTTCTACAGGTACGGCATGGTCCTATTTTCTTTTTGTGACTGGGACAGATTTCTACGTGGAATAAAGAACCCTGTTTTTTTTTCTGTGAGGTCACTTTTCAACGTTAAACTGGAAGAACCCGAGTCTGACTTGGGACCTTGGGACTAGAGGACTTCGGACTGGCTAAACTTCAGCCTGGTGAACAATCAGACAGGTGAGAATTCGGACTAGCGATCCTTCGAACTGGTGAACCTTTGTACGAATCCAAGGTTTAATGTGTGAAGGCGGAGCTATTACTTGATCAATAGGAATCGTTACAGATGCTGGCACTATCGGACTAGGGAACCTTCGGAGTAGTGAATATTCGGACTAGTGAACCTTCGGACTGGTGAACCGTCGGACTTGGGAACCTTAGGACTGTCGAACCTTCGGACTGGTGAACTTCGGACTAGTGAACCTTAGGACTGGCGAACTTTCGGATTATGGATGGATGGATGGATGGATGGAAGGATGGATGGATGGAAGGATGGATGGATGGATGGATGATGTATATATGTATGTATGTATTTATGTATGTATGTATGTATGTATGTATGTATGTATGTATGTATGTATGTATGTATGTATGTATGTATGTATGTATATTGTATTTAACATTGTCACTCTCAATGCAATGTAGGGTCACCCAAGAAAAGAACATTGCCCTACAGACAATGTGGGGGAAAATACCTGTGATGCAGACTGGCAGACAAATAAATTATCATTTTATGGAAAGCAATTTGAACCGACTGTCCGTACATCAGCATGTGATTAAGACGTACTTTGTATTTCTATATGTTCTGAAATGACCCTTAATCCTTGAATAAGAACGACGAGTAACCTTAAATACATAAAATTATGAAAAGCAATGTCAAACTACTGTTCGTACATCAATCAACATGTATTTTTCAGATGTACATTATATTTCTTTATATTTTGAATGGGAAAAATTAGTGACCTTGAACTCTCATATTCCACTGTGATGTATTATATTTCATAATTTGTGGATAAATCAAATGCATATGACATGTGATGAAGGACAGAACATTCAAGCAGTTCAACCAGAAGTTACAATCTATCAATACTGAATATATTATATTAATATATTCCTGTCTCATTACAATGAAAGCAAGATATGTAAACAAAACCATTTCATTTAGTGCTCTTCTACCTAATTCTAATAGACATCAATGAAATCCATGTTGATGAGACAATCAAACTAACTCGATAAGTAGGTATAAAGTGTAACTTCAAGGTAAGACAGTTTCCATTATGTATTCATACGATTTGTTAGATGTTTAACATCCAAATAAAAGTATTATTCTTAACCTTTAGCAGAACCCGGTAACTAAGTGTGCACAAATGACAGTCCACTGAGGAATTCGTTACCATATAAGTTCTTTCCAAAATATTTCGTTGGTTTTATTTCAAATCTAAGAATATAGATAAACGCATTTATAATTAAGATCTCAACAAAAGACTGCAAAGCGGTTACAAAAGTATCTGTAATTATCTAAACCGATTCATTTGTTGTATACCTATCAACAAAAACTCTCACAAACTCCTAATTTTGTTTGTTTTTTCATATGTCGCGTTATGCCGCGTTATGCCAAATTTTAAAGTTGTATGAAATGGTATCCCGTCAGGGAGATGTTAAATACAATATTTTCAGTGAATTACGCTTGTATTTTAAAATGTTAGAAATTTGACAAACGATATAAAGGGCACAGACCTCAAGTAAGCTATTTAGGAACAATCCAGACATAATATTTCAGATTGGACAGGGACATATGTGAGATGGTTTGGTGGTCATCAGCTGGTACACATGGATTTTCTGTGGGTAATCATGTTTCACCCCACAGTAAGAATCCTGTCACGCCAAATCAGTGCAACAAGAGACATTTATATAAGATGTAAAAACTTGTTTGTTAATTGTTGTACAATGAATAAAGGATATTTCATTCTAATGCTGCATGTAAATTTACACGTTTTCAAGAAGTGTTAAACTTATTTTTGCCTATTTTTTTCTGATAAATTAGCAATGCCTTAGCTCATATACACGGATTAATACAATATAAATCACTAGAAGCATTTAGGCCTACTTGACATTTTCTACTTACGATCGAAATAATGAGTCACAAACCGTCTTAAACGTTGTTTTTGTTTTCTTGATTAAATTATTTATGAGCTGTTTAATGAAACTTTAACATGCAGATTTTAAATAATAATGTATCTCAAATATATCAGAAGAGGATCACCTGGTTGTTAAAAAAGCAAATACAAATGCAAGCAAATGTATTCGTTAGTTTGAATCCATCACTGCAAAGTAACTTTAGGTATTTTAACGAAAATAACAGAGTGACAAGGAAACATTTCTCAACAAAAAGTGAGCAAACGAATGCAGTTGATATCTTTTTAAAATGCCACGCAATGGTAAAAATATTTTTTGACACAAATAAAGAGTATGTTACATTAAAGTCTTTTTTAAAAAACGTAATGATAACACGATAAAACAAATGCGAATAATTTTTTATCATTTTGAATCAGCAATCACCGTCGAATAAATGAAAAAATATCAGAAATGTTGTATGTTGTATGTAGGAATTTTATGAAAACCAGCTTCGTTATAAATGTCAAGGGGAACAAAATTACTTCGTTTTAAAGATAAATTCGTTATAAGCGTGTTCACTATAGACGCAGAAAGTTATTATAGAATACTAAGAGAACTGCCGTGGAAATCATGTATGCTTCGCTTTAGCCGTATATATATATATATATATATATATATATATATATATATATATATATATATATATATATATATATATATATGTGTGTGTGTGTGTGTGTGTGTGTGTGTGTATGTGTGTGTGTGTGTGTGTGCGTGCGTGCGTGCGTGAAATGATATGGTATAAACTACAAAGCGATGTTTGAGGTCAAATTAACAGATATGCAACTGCTTCAATAGGGAACATATCAAATGTTCCGTCACCGATCTCAGCGAATGTAATGTGTAACATTTTACTAACATTTCTGCTGTCGCGTTTAGGGTATATATTGCAGTTTTGTATATATACAAACGAAAGACGATGAAGTATCGTAAACAATATCCAAACCAAGTTCATCAAGGTAAACCATTTTTCATACCTGCTTGTTTCGTTTTGAATGTTTGAAGTCATAGTGCGACTGCGTCAGAGATTTGATTGTTTTTGTCTTGTTGTCTTGTTGATTTGTTCCAAGATTTGATTGTTTATAAGTATCACTATCATATATTGGTGAATGGACATTGTAGGAGGCAAGGTACATTTGTAATTAAAGAATTCGTGTATAACAAATGTGGCGTGATTGTCTTTACGTCAAATAACATATGTTTGCAGCGCAGAAACATAAGCATTGCACCGTCAAAAGAATTTAATTTCACTTTATTACGTTTACATTATTATTAATTAAGGTTACATAATCCTTTTGCGTGTTAGACTGTTTTCCCCTAGAGAAAAAAATATGGCATACGTATTGTGAGAAATAGGGAGTGCTAATAAACAAAAAAAAGGAATTTGCCTTTATCTCTAAACATAATTAAACCCTGGCTCATACACAGACTTATTTTGTTCACATGAAATTCAAATGAATCACAATTCTACATGAAGTGCACATGCATTTCACGCTAATCGAGAGAATATACATGAAATTCACAGGGACTTTTGATGTGAAATTTTTGATGTCAAATTCAAAAAACAATTTCCACATAAAAATCGTGTAAACTCAAGGTAAAATTCACAAGAACAAAATTTGCCTGTTAGATGTTATCGTGCCTGTCGAGATATAGCCACTATTGTGTCCGTCTGAATATATTCCTTATCGTGTCATATTGGAAAACTTTGTTTGCCTGTTAGTTTACGAATACAATCATCAAAATTTATATCCAAAGGAATGCCCACTAGCTTTACTAATCAATCATAATTTCTCAACTACTTCATTTATCAATAATTTTAGCTGCCCAAGAAAAATCAATCAAATGTTAAATAATTTGAAAATTCGATGGGGTACTGCATATCAGGTTTAAAGTTGACCGACCATCATACATAAGAATAAGCCAAAATTGCATTACAAAAGTATATAAAAGTATGTAAGTTTTTTCTGTTATTACTGTCTAAGTTTCAGCTGTTTTTAATAAAACGAGCTCGCGATGAAAATAATTTGCAGTTGCCAATAAATCATTTAACTCTAACAATACGCCTACAAACCTTATATTTCGTTATACATGTATTTGTAAATATGAAAGGGAGATAATTCAATGTTGAACCAGATAATCAGTATTATTACAACGATAAGAAATGAATCTATCATACTATGACAACTGTAATAGTTAAGATTTTATAGTATATGTATAGGTACCTCATTATAGGTATAAGACTCGTACCTGATCATTCAATGTAAGCGTGTAACGTACCCCGGAGCACGGTTACAATAGATTAATTAATATAAAGCCCTAAGTTCAAAATTATCATAATTAGGCGCTATTTTTGTAAATGTGAATATTAAGTGAGAGGTTGTACTAGCTTGACATATATGATATAAATATTATACTACACTTATCAAACTAATAGTTTCTGTGCAATATTTCACATCACAAAAGGGCTAACATAACCTACCGTACATGATCTATGTTCGAAATCAGTGACCCCTGGACCCTGTATGATAACCTGGGTATCAGAAGAGCATGTGACATAGAAAATAAATGGGACATAGAAAATCATTTACAGGTGCTAACACGTTACAGTAACCTTAAATAACTTACACACCTGTCAACATCCACACACATAAATCAATCGGAAGATTCAGCTGAATGGTATTTAAAACATGAACTGTCAAAAAAAGATATGGACGCAACTGAATATAATAGATGAATGTTACTGTTCGCTTTAGAAAAGTCCTTGTATGATAATTATCAGAATTACTATACAATTCGTTGGCCTGGCAACCAGGAGACATTGGCTTAAGTTCTCGAATCGGTTAATGCTGAAAACGTTCAAATCAGAAAGTAACTCTACCTCTGTTTATCTTATTGGTGTTGTACACTTAATATGTTGTCATTTTTATGCTGGCGGCTAGTTGTTGAAGGAGAGCACCCAGTTACAATGTAACCGGGAAGAGGCCATCGGCCTTTTGCATGTCTACTTGCAAACGACTCTAAAGAATTAGCTCAGATTGTAGCGATACTTTAACCTTCACTGACTAGAACTGAACAACTTCATGATTTAAAGCACGATTCTCTAACCACTTGTCCAGGTATGTCCTTATTTATTTGCACGCCGCATGTATTATGTATTTAAGACTTGATCATTCTGAACTAATACGCAAACATAGTCCATTTTTAAAGTGATTACTCTTTGACGAATTTGACTATACATTCAAATGTACCGTTTGACTTTGTATTCTACCTGGATTTCAAAGCATTGCATCTGTTTTAAAACAATCAGAAGAAGTCTTATTGTCAGAAACAATCATCTTGAGCATTTATTGTCGCTGAACATGATAGATGAATGGCTTTTTCGGGGATGGCGCCATTATTTTGGTATAATGATATAATATATTCAACCACTGGTTCCTGTCTACTACTGCCGTTTGAGTCCCTGAGTAACTGGTATTTCGGTAACTGTTGCTTTTTATACTAAAGTTCATTTTTGTATGAATAAAACGGTTGCTTAAATTCTAAACACCCCGAAGCCTAGTATACGCATATTTATAATGTGATTACGCTTAGACGGATAGGGCTTTATATTTAAAATTTGGCCTTGAATGATACCTTTCCCTCTATTTCGGATTAACATTACACTTACTGTAAATTGGAGCTCATTGGCGAAGACGTATTGACAGAAACAATCGACTTGAGCTTTTATTTCGTTTGTTTTGTAATGAGGGACTATGACATGGAACAATTCAGTTTAAAGTCTATACATGGATGAGTATAGTTGAGTCCTCTCGGGGCCGTATAGATGCATACATACATGCATACATATATACATACATACATATACATACATACATACATACATACATACATACATACATACATACATACATACATACATAAACACATACACACATATATACATACATACATACATACATACATACATACATACATACATACATACATACATACATACACAAACATATACATACATACATACATACATACATACATACATACATACATACATACATACATACATACATACATACATACATACATAATACATACATATATACATGCATACATACATACATACATACATACATACATACATACATACATACATACACAAACATATACATACATACATACATACATACATACATACATACATACATACATACGTACATACATACATACATACATACATACATACATACATACATACATACATACATACATACATACATACATACATACATACATACATGCATGCATGCATACATACATACATACATACATACATATATACATACATACATACACACATACATACATACATTCATACATACATGCATACATACATACATACATACATACATACATACATACATACATACATACATACATACATATATACATATATACATACATACATACATACATACATGGGGACTCAAGCACGCATGTTCCCATACACAAACAGATATATATATATATATATAAATATATATATATATATATATATATATATATATATATATATATATATATATATATATACATATATATATATATATATATATATATATATATATATATATATATATATATATATATATATATATCTGTTTGTGTATGGGAACATGCGTGCTTGAGACATACATCAATAATCTTCATACACGTGTGGGTGTCCGTTCAGACTAATTTTGGGAACAAGTTCAAGGATTACGCTGAAGAAGATTGTGCTTTGAATGACTGGAAGTGATCGTGGGTCAGTAATCTGTCATTTTTCATTGTCACACATTCCTAGCCTGGTACTGCTTCTAACCGCAATGTAACTGAACTGAACCAGAACTGTGTGGCCTTACCTAGAGAAGAGTATGATTAAGTGTAAATTTTCACATCAAAATTACTCTTTTTTACCTCTCTGTATGAATAATATCATATCATTTATATTGTAAGGATAACTGCATCATAGATAGTTTTAGATATATCTATTACACTCTACTGTTATGACATTGATAGAAACAATATGATTTTCATTTGTAGAATTAAACAACTACAACCTTATCTATAATATAAAAAATCTCAGATACCAAAGAATAAATCATTAGTATGTCCAGGCTATAGGTACATATCAGATAAAAATGGACGAAGACGACCTCTTGAAATCAAGAGGCGAGATCAGGTACATGCTAAATACTATAAAAATTAATATGTCCTCCAAAGGGAAGTATCGATGCGAAAAAAAGATAAACACTTTAAATTCACAAATATGCAATCCCTTGACCTTTATCAAGTAAAAGACGACTTTAACTAGATAAAGGCCAAGGGGCCGAAACGTTGTGAATTTAGAGTGTTAACTCATTTTTCCCTAAATACTATAGCTGACTTGTAGGCAAAAAAAAAAAATAAGACAATCATCTTTGGAAACATAGACTAGTAATTAAGATTAATCAAATATATCTTTTCTCGTGTTAAGACGTAACCATTTTGTAATTCTATCATAAACATTGCCTGACTTTTTATCGCCATTTTTCATACCATAATATTGAATAAAGTTTGTTTACTGTAAATTGTTTATGTATTTGCTGGATAAGATTTTTTGTACTACTGCAGAATAACATACCCTAGAACATACAACACAATCCGAAATCCGGTTTATATGACGCCAATATTACATGGAAGAGTAGACGGACATAATGTGAATTAAAAGAAGTCATTCAACGGAATTTTTATGTTTTCATTGGAATACGTACCTACGCGTAATTATTTCAGTAAAATATAGTATAGTTTTCGTTTCCTTTCCGTAGTACACCCCGTCCATTAAAAATGGGTTTTCTGACAACGTAGAAGTGAATATTAAAACATTTGCATCACTGCATTTTATAAGCTTTCAAATAAGTAATTTTTAATTTGTCCATGAAACATAACAGGTGTAACCGACCTCCTCATTTGGACACCTGGTTCTACCTTTAGAAGTCTCAGAGCTCTGCCAATATCAAAACATTAGTTATGTGTATCTTTTATTCTGGCTTTTCGAGTGGTTAACAATGGATATCGTCGAACATTCCAATATGAGATTTTGAATTTTAATAAGATAGATAGAAAAATAGATAGATAGATAGATAGATAGATAGATAGATAGATAGATAGATAGATAGATAGATAGGTAGGTAGGTAGGTAGGTAGGTAGGTAGGTAGGTAGGTAGGTAGGTAGGTAGGTAGGTAGGTAGGCAGGTAGATAGCTAGATTGATCGCAATTAAGACCACCTAACTCGCGGACTGAAAATGGTCTGATTTGTGAGATGGTCTTCTAAGCGGGGTGGTCTTTAGGCGAGGTTCTTTGAAGGTAGATAGACATATAAATAATCTATTAATATGTAGGATCATATTAAAATTATACACATTCGTACACATTTTCAATGTAAAAATTAAATGAACATAAAATTGCGCTAAAATGCCGCAGTGGAATACTGTATGCAACTTACGTTAGTTATCAATTGCACGTGATGCTAAAAACAATGTCATTCGATAAAGAGAAAATCTATTTCTGATAGGCTATTCAATGTTTCCTCTCTCTATCAGCAATAATATTCATTTTAGAAATATTTTACTTTTTTCTCCGCAAAAGCATTGTTTCAAATCAAAAATATTTTCAAAACAAAATAAGAAACTTGATGAGGAAATCGAAATAAGGAATAGAAAAAAAGATTTCAAAAATATGTTAAAATCCGGTTTTAACAATTACTGCAATAGAAACATTTATGACATGAAATTTTATTTCTGCACCCCCGTTTCTTCTCAATTTTATTTTTTTCAGATAAAAGAAAATACAAACCCGCTACTATTTATCGATAACATAACCTATAAGGTGTATTACAAAGATTCAGACTTTGACAAAATATATGTATTCCAAAAAAGCACTGGATAATGCTTTTATTGACCCGCAAAGTATCAAATTTAGTAGTTTGTATTAAAATTTAAATGATTCGAATTTTACGCATATATAATAAAGGCCTTCCTTCACAATATTTTATAACATGTTTTTATGTGTGTCTATCTATGTGAAAAAATTATGATGTAAAATAGGCTACAAGATCTAGAGTGTTTCTCTCATAAATTACAATAGGAAAAAAGAAAAAAACCGGAAGGTTTACAGAAAAAAAATAAAAGTAAAATTATTCCCTACAGGTTGTGACAGAACAAATTCAGCGTAATATCAATACGTGTATTAAATCTGTTACGTTCACCATCGACTGATGATTAAACGATGGAGCTTCAAGTCGGATTTTTCACACATAAAATAAAATCTTTGTAAAATATACACAGTCCTGCGTGTCATCTATGTTAAAGACGAACGTTGCCAAATATGAGAGTCGTTTATAAAATATCACCAACACTTTATTTGTAAGATAACAGTACAAAGTCATTATTCAAAAATGCAAATCAGCCGATGTTGTCACCGGGGATATTGCTCCTTCACTTTCCACAACCGTACTGCAGATAGAAGCTAACATAATTTGATATTTGATTATTATCTAAATGACATGTTTCTGTTCATATTGTGTTAATTTCTCTAAAAATGTAAACTGTTACAACTGCATTTGTGTGGCAGGTTTCTGAATAAATGGGAAAAATAATATGATAAAAGTGATAAATCTATATGTAGAACTGCACATCGTTTACTAAACTAACTACGGCTAAATGATCGCTTCAGTGCTTACCAAGGACCTGTCTATTACCTTCACCTGGTTAAAGTAATAACATACATAAGGCCTAATCTAACAAACTTGGCGGATTACAAACTGTTTTAAATCAATCCCTAAAAGAATATCTAAGCAAGATGATTATGAACCTTGTTGGCAATAAAAAGATTTGAAAAGATGTAGAAGGAGAGAGAGAAAGAAATAAGACAAAGAAAAAACGTAATTGGTATGAAACACCACTGAAATGTTTACATATAGATAAAAAGAAGAAGAAAAGTAATTTGATCTATTTTTACTGAATAAGTGTGATTATATTCCGTAAACTAACTGCAGGATTTTTTGTATTTACGGTCATGTTTCCCTCTGGCATTCTAGCTCGTCATCGATGTACTTAATCATCAAATAATAAAACAATGAGGAAAGGTGAGCACATCAAAGTCTCTATAATATGTAACTCGTGGTTTGTTTTTCTGTATAAAACACCCTTACCTTGTAAATGACGTCACTGCACGCGCTGATTCCTACCTTCAGTTATACGCTAAATAAATGTGTATGTATCACGTGACTGCAGTGTTGGTCTTTGTTATATTTAAATGCACTTGATGTGATTTACCATGTTAATTTGTATGTTGGACTCAAAAACATTCAAATAACAATAAAACTGAAATTTTATGTTTGAGATTTATTTCTGACTTGAAGATATATTTGGAATACCTTGTGTTTTGGTTAGGTAAGTTACTTCAATATTCATTTGACAAAGGTTTCTGAAATTTTATAAAATGAAATGAAAGATAAAGCAAATAAAAACAGGTAAAAATGTAAATATAAACACGAAAAAAGAATATAATTGAACACACAAATATGTTGATTTGCAAAAACATTTTTACTTTTCATACATCGATATAATTATGGTAAAACTGTATTTTGTGATGTACATTGATGGTTGAATAAAATTATCATACGTCGATTTTCTGCTTTTTATCTAAATAAACAAGCATTTGTATAATTAATGATGTAAATATCGATAATTTTGTAATACCTGTTATAAACATAATACCTGTAGCTCCAACTATTTTGCTGCATAAGACTGATTTTAGTATGTTTCATATCGGACGAGAAAGATTTTCCTTAAGCGATATAAAATGAAAAAAGTGTAAATAAAATACGATAAAGCGCTCTGGTTTTGAACTTTGACTTATAACTGTTTGATTTTAATATACCTACATAGACTCAAAGTAATAGATAGTGTGATTCCAAAATAACACATGGTGGGTCTTTATCACATTGAGCTATACGTCAACTGAAAGTAATTTTATAGTGCGCCAGGATAATCGAGGCTTACACCTATACTAAATAGAGAAATCAAATGCCTTAGTACGAATAGTGATGGTCTAGTATGGAGGAGTCGGTCGGTGAAATGTCTTGAAAGTCCTTCGCCATTCTAAACAATAACTAACGTTGGGGACAAAAACACCTGATCGCAATCAATATAAACAATTAGCTAATGTAAATTTTGAAAATTTATGCCAGAAAACGCAGACTTCTATAATCGTCTTACATTAGTTCTTTACAAGTATTATTTGTATGACAAATGTTCATGCTTGGAGCAGGTCCTGGCATATGGTACTTTTATGAATAGTATTAGTAGTAAATTCACTATGACTTTGGGTTTATCAATGCACTCATCATGTTTAACGTAAATATTAGTTGTAAAATATCCGTCGGTGCTAATATGACGTGATAGGCCCTAGGAAGAAGACAATAGGTTTGTTACTTACGTACTGCATTTTCCAGCTAGTTAAAACTAATCTTATATGCATGATATGAAAAGTGTCATTGTTTATTACTAACATATATCTAATTCTGCAATTAAAAACGGTTTGATGAATTATAGAGAAAACATTTCAAATGGTATTTTGATATTTGCTGTTGTTTTGTACAAATTACTGCATATATTAGAAACGCCTGTATTTCAGTTTCTTTATCAATAGACATGGCTGCAGTAAGGCTGACACATTATTCTACAAATCGACTTATCTAGATGCATAATCATGAACTGCAATGATTGATGGCGGAATATGTTTTGGACCATCGCTCAAATGCAGTTTTATCACTCTCTCTCTCTATAAATGTTAGTCCAGATTTGTAGAAATGACTATAGTATTCCATTGATAATTATGAAATCAAGTGCTTATATTTGTCGAAATTCATTTTAAGTGATTATTGGAAAATCTTATTAACTTTTATCTCATAGTAAAAGTATTGTGTTCGATTGAAAGCGGCGACGGGTTAAACGTATTCACATTGCTATATGTATATAGGTAAAATGATGATTGTAGTATTGGAGATACAGCAGCATATATATTTGCTTACTGTACTTTGCTAATCGATAGCGCAAATTCCATCTCCGCTGAAACCTAAGCTGAGCTTTATTTTTTGGAATTCGTTCAACTGGTGGAAGGCTGGTGGTCTTTTCCCGGGTACATTGTAACCGGGTCTCTCTCTCAGTATTAAAATCTGGTCCCCACCATATAACTGAAAACATTGCACATTCAAAATACAAACTCATATTGCAAATCTCGCTTATTACGACATCAACAATGTTTGTATTCAGCGGTCTAATTTGTGGTCGTGTCTCCGCAAGATTTATGTTTATCATTCAATATCAATTTACAATGTATTAAGTACTAAGATTTACGTCACCTTATGGGTGATATCCAGTTGTTTTATACATATCTAATGAACCCCCATGAAACCGAGTGGTTAGGACATCCTGCTTTAAGGGTGCTCTTTAATCCCAGTAATTATTCTTTTCAATTTGTGCACCTGGTAAAACTTGATTAGGTTAAAGATGACTACATAGAATATAACAAAATAAGTAGAAAGCCTCAAAGTCGATAATGATATTGACTCATATATAAAAACCATAAAACCATATACCTTTGTACACCGTCAAATCAATTGGGTATGTAGTCTGAAACAATGCAGTGTCTAATTTTTTTCAATTAAAATTGATATTTATTGATATAAATGACGACTTGAAAATCACGTGGTTCTGAGAAAATTAACTACGTCTTTCCAACGTCGTGGTAAATAGAGAAAAAAAGATGAGAGGTTGGCAAAAATCATGTTTAGTTTTACAATACCAATATGGTGGACATATAATATCAAACTTACAATGATTTTACTTTATATCTAGCCAAAAAATTGCATTTATATTCAAGGCTCAACTGGGATCTAAAACAGGCGAAATAAACAGCGAAACGTCCTCAG